>ML662438.1:4255997-4290952 GCA_007570785.1 Antilocapra americana
TTTCCAATATTCTGGGAGGTGGGTCATGGAGTATCCCGCTTTGGGTTCACTCTATCTTTTAACAGTGGACAGAACTGCACAAGAGGAGGGAGTGGGCAAGGACAGATTTTTAGGAAGTCTTGCACCTATAGAGAAGCATATGCGCAAAGAACTTAAATCCCCTCCTGTTCTCCTACCATCCCAAGTGTTGACCTCTCCTGGCTGGAAGTGGGATATGGTGTGAAGAGAACAGAGCTTTAGGCTGTAACAAGAGAGTTTGGCTTGGAAAATCTGTAGTGTGATTTCTTGGAGGAAGTTTAAGTCAGGTTAAAGTTACCTGGCTTGTCCCCTTTTGTGTAGAGGACAAATCCACTACAAAATATTTATTTTATAAGTAGCTTATCAAAAAAAGCTTTTATGATAAGATGCATTTTTTAAAACTTTTTAAAACCGTATAGTTTACGTTTCGAAAAACGTTCCTCTGTGAACATACATTTTCATGAATTTTCACAAACAAAAATGTAAGGAGTACCTGGATTAAGGAACAAAACAGTAGCTTTATTCCAGACACCCTTGAAGAGGCAGGCCAGGATCTTTGTCCCATGGGATTTGTCTCACTTATTTTCACTTTATAGTTAGTTAATAGTGTTGTACTAGTTTCAGGTGTAGAATATATAATTTTTGAAGTAATAAAATTATGAAGAAAGAGAACAGGTTAATGTTTATCAGGAATTGGCAATGACTTGGAACAACTTGACTTATTTACATAGACTCGAGGTGGTATATTACATTAAAAAAGAAGGTAAATATTTCCTTGCATATTTGCTCATTGTATTTGCCTATATGCTTATTTTATAGTTTTCTTAGAGAATAAAGGGATGAGTTGGTCATAAGTATGTAGAAAGTTTTACATGAATTCATTTCACTTGAAATGAAATAAGTCAACTAGAGTTGACTCACCTGTGAATAATATTAACACAATCATAATGCAATAAACACTGAATATTGATGTACCCAATATGCTGTAATCAAACTGGGTGACTGAGAGAAGTATTTGAGAAAATGCTGAGGAATAAGAGATAAGATTTGAGATCAATGTTTTTCTTATCAGTCGTGTCTGACTCTTCACAACTGTACAGTCCATGGAATTCAGGCCAGAATACTGGAGTGGGTAGCCTTTCCCATCTCCAGGGGATCTTCCTGACCCACTGGAGCAAAGGAATCAAACCAGGGTCTTCTGCATTGCAGGTGAATTCTTTACCAACTGAGCTATCAGGGAAGCCCTCAGTAAGATAATAATTGATGTCTAATTTAAAATAATTATGATGTAGCAATATAAACATGTTATTAGGTGATAAATAAGATAAGGATGTTAAATACTATAAGAAATAATAAAAAAATTTGAAAGTTATTTCCCCTATGATGGAGAAAGCCAGATTCTTTTTTGGTTTAAAAAAAGTCTAGTACTATTTTAATCATAAAACCATCAGAAATATCAAACTTTTTAAAATTATAAACAGGTATTACTGCATAAATATAAAAGTAATCATTTAAGTTGATAATTTTGAAACCATTAATAGGTAAATAATCAAAGATACAAACACCAATGTATTAAGATGTTCCTCAAAGAGTTAATAATAATAAAGACTAAAAATAATCTAAATATTCCTAAACAAGGAAAGGATTAAGTAAATGTTGGCACATCCATAACTAAAAAGCATGAATCCAGTAAAATGTTTCAAAGAACATTAATAGCTTAGAAAGATCACACTTTTTAATGCTTTGATGTAAAAAGCAAGGTACAAATGATAGAGATCTAATGTAAATCCAAAAATGATATACATTATAATTATACTACCCACTCCAGTATTCTTGGGCTTTCCTTGTGGCTCAGCTGGTAAAGAATCCACCTTCAGTGTGGGAGACCTGGGTTTGATCCCTGGGTTGGGAAGATCCCCTGGAGAAGGGAAAGACTACCCACTCCAGTATTCTGGCCTGGAGAATTCCATAGACTATACAGCCCATGGGGTTGTAAACGGACACAACTGAGTGGCTTTCACTTTCACTTTTCTTATAATTATACATCGATGCATAAATAAAGGGAAAAAAAGACTAAAGGAAATAACGAAACTTTGAACAGTTGCCAAATCTGTATGGTGATTTTTTCTGTATTCTTTTCTGAATTTTACAAATGTTCCAAATTTTAAATGCTGTACTGTTATAATCTGAAAAAAATGTTTTAGTCTTCAAAAACCAGTTAATTAAAGTTTGAATTTTCCTTGGTATGTCTGGGATGTAGAATCTGAACTCAGATCAGCATGATGTGGTGCTCTCTTCACCAGCATATAAACAAAAATTATTTCTGATTCTTTAAGTGTTTTGGTACCTGATTTAAGGTTCCATGCAGTGACAGCCCAGCATATGATCAGTGAACAATTGTTGAGCACAATGCAGAAGCCCTTCTACGAACAGATCCCTTAAAGCCCATGTAGTTAAGAGTCAAGTCTCCCAGAACTATAATCCTTTGTATAGACACACCTATGCCACATCTAACATGTCCTCTATATAAAAGGAACATTATATTCTACACTGCAGAGCTGCAAGCTTTGCTTCATCTATTTTTTTTTTAATGGTTTTCAAATTAGACTTACTCATTTGTGCTAAAGCTTAGTGCAGCTTCTGATCAGACTGCCTAATAAACACAGGAAATTGTTTGGGCAATGTGTTAATTTGCTGATCATGTATAACATCAATTGTGTGTGATAGAGCAAGACAAGTCTGGATACTAAAAAGCTCTAGGAAAAATATAATCAGAAATAAGTGACAGCACACTTGACCTAATCTATAACAAAGCAATTAACAGTAAGTTTACTGAGAGGTACATATGGGGTCCAAGAGAGGAAAAGGAAAAAGGATATGGTCTATTATCAAAACTTAAATCAGGTACCATGATACTTAACAAATTTTTTGAGTCAGGATTGTACTTTTTCATTGGTTTTAAGTGTATACACTGGATAATTATGGTGGCTGGCAAAAAAAAAGGCCAATATGATCACCATTCAAGACAAAGCCAGTGACAAATCTACTGATTATATTAGTCTTCAAACATGATTGGAATATGAGTGAAACAGTTGAACTTTTTGCCCCTTTACCCACACCACAAACACATCTGTGTACATTTTACATGTCCCGTGTACTGCCATTTTTAAAAGTTTCTTTTTTGTCAGTATAGGTGAATGTATGAAATACATTCTTGCAACCATTTGATTTTCTATATATTGAGGCAAGTTTTCTCCAACTCAAACTATTGTACCAGAGATGCACTCCATAAAATAAAAGTTTTCATCCCCAAATACTTATAAAAGCAAAATACTGAGCAAATATTTAATCTACCTTAATGATCCAAACATTGTGATATTGTTTTTTTAATAAAATAATAATATGCCTTGCAGATTCAAACATCATGTATGCCACTTATGAAATCGTTCAAGATTAGGCAACTTAGAAAAACAACAAAAAAAGAGTAGGCAATTTGTTTAACTTACAAGTCGGATAACAGTATAACTTGTTATCCAAAGGCAGATATTTTGATGGTGAAAGAACCAGTGTTGTCTGCCAAGACAACAGGTGTTAAGCCAGGACTTCCTGACAAACCAGGTCATGTGGTCTCCCTGTCTCTTTCCACAAATTAGACTAATATCCCTAAAAGTGATGAGAGGGCTATAAGAGTTAAAAATGTGTATATAAACACCCAATATAGAGTTTGAAATATAAACAGCCAACATGCAGCAGTCTCTCAATGACTAGCAGCACCTCTATTTATTCTTTAACAATTTTTCCCAAGTCAAAGAGTCTACTGATGACAGGAGAAACACTTTGAGGTAAAATGCATTTCACCCCACTCCTGAGCATATACCTAGAGAAAACCATAATTCCAAAAGATACATGCACCCCAATGTTCACTGCAGCACTATTTACAATAGGCAGGATATGGAAGCAACCTAAATGTCTGTCAACAGAGGAAAGGATAAAGAAGACATGGCATATATATATATATATGTATATATATATATACACACACATATATATACATATATGTGTGTATATATATAAACATACATATACACACAACAGAATATTACTTATCCATAAAAAGGAACAAAACTGTGCCATTTGTAGAGATGTGGATGGACCTATGTTATATAGAGTGAAGTAAGTCAGAAAAAGAAAATCAAATATCATATATTAACACATATATGTGGGATCTAGAAAAATGTTACAGATGAATGTATTTGCAAAACAGAAATACAGATATAGATGTAGAGAACAAATGTATGAACACCAAGGGGGGAAAGAGGGAGGAGATGAATTGGGGGATTGAGATCGACAGATGTACACTGCTGTGTATAAAATAGATAACTAATGAGTACCTATTGTAGAGCACAGGGAACCCTACTCAATGCTATGTGGTGACCTAAATGGGAAGAAATCCAAAAAAAGAGGGGATAAATGTATGCATGTGGCAGATTTACTTTTCTGTACAGCAGAAATAACACAACGTTGTAAAGCAACTATACCCTAACAAAAATTTTAAAATTTCACCAACTTTTAGTGGCCTGTAGTGTTTTGGTCCCAACTTGCTTTTCCAGATTCATTTTTCATCATAGCCTCCCAATTTCCCACACATGGATAACCATGTTTACACACATGCACACATACACACATGAACACACACATATTCTATAGTCTACATCACGAAATTAGTGTGATCCTGACTTACTGGATTTCTCTTTCTTGGAATAAAAGAAGAATTTTCATGCATCTAAGCCTGTTTGTCAATAATTGCCCTGTTTCAAATCCCTTAGTCCCTCTTCTTCATCTGGCAATCTCTTACTTCTTCTCTGAACTCTGTGTATATCATGAAACATTTTCCATTTAACAAGTGATCCCAAAAGATGGGGGCTCTTACACTTATGATTCTGTGGATCAGTAGTTTGGGCATGGCTCAGCTGGATGGTTTTGAGCATCCTTGCATCTGCAGTTAGCAGTCAGGTCATAAGTGCACAGGCTGCTCAGAGATGGTTCAGCCACACTCCAAGTATTTTCCTATTATCAAGCAGATCAAACTGTGCTGTTGGAAGGGAAACTGAATAAGATTCTCTGAAATTGTTGAGGAGGAAAAAATTTTTCTTAACCCTCTAAGAGTCCTTATCTGAGTCTGAAAATTAAACCAACAGATTAACAGGAGAAAAGCATACAAAATTATTTTAAAAGTTTTATGTGGCAATGAAGCCTCCATAAGGAAATGAAGACCTAAAGAAAGCAGAGCTGTATTTGTAAACTAGATTTGATGAAGTGTGGATCATTGTGGAAGAATATGACAGGTGAGGAGTAGAGGTAACTGTACTCAACTGCATTAAGTTTAGCAAGACCAAATAAATTTAGGATTCTTCTTGATACCTCTTTGTCTTCAGACATAAGGATGCTCCTTTCCTTTAAATATAGGAGGGGCACCTTCCATGTTAGGATTTATAACCTGTTTTTCAGGGAAGAAAGGCAATGGGGAAGGAGGTCAAAGTGACCTTCACACTTCTACTTTTTCCTCAGACTCTTTCAGCTTAAAATATTCAGTATGTCAAGGTATCCTAATTTGGGGTAGTATGTTCTGAACCTCATCATATCAAGAGAACTTGGGAAAAGACCTTTAGAGCCTTTGTCCAAACCTGACATAATACCACTTCTGCTGTCCACTATTGACAAATCAAGTTTCAAGTCCAGCCCAAAATCAAGATAAGGGAAAAAGAGATCCCACTTCTTGGTGGCTGGAGCTACAAATTTACTTTGCAAATGATTAGAAACAGAGATGAGTAAATAAAATATGAGTCATTTATGTAATCAACCTGTTAAATCTGCTTTTGCTCTTCTAGAATGAGTTGGTGGAATTATTCTATATGCTTCTCTAAAAGTTATTCCTTTCTTATCCCTCTCCCATAATTTTTAGTCTGCTATGTGCTTCTACAAAACTAGCATATTAAAAAGCAGAGATATCACTTTGCCAAGAAAAGTCTGTACAGTCAAAGCTATGGTCTTTCCAGTAGTCAGGTATGGATGAGACAGTTGCCCATAAAGAAAGATGAGCACTGAAGAATTGATGCTTTTAAACTATGGTCCTGGTCCCTTGGACAGCAGGGAGATCAAACCAGTCAAGCTTAAAAGAAATCAACCCTGAATACTCATTAGAAAGACTGATGCTGAAGTTGAAGCTCCAATCCTTTGGCCATCTGATGCAAAGAGCTGACTCACTGGAAAAGAGTCTGATGCTGGGGAAGATTGAGGGCAGGAAGAGAAGGGGACGACGGAGGATGAGATGGTTGAATGGTATCACAGACTCAATGGACATGAGTTTGAGCAAACTTCGGGAGGTAGTGAAGAACAAGGAAGCCTGGCATGCTGCAGTCCACAGGATCTCAAGCAGTGGACACAACTGAACAACAACAACGTGCTACTAAGAACACATGGGCTTCCTTTGTTTATCTTGGCATTAATGCATGAAGGTGTGTTATAGATATTATATAGTGACCATTGAATTAATAGGGCTTCCCTGATAGCTCAGTTGGTAAAAACTCCACCTGCAATGCAGGAAAGTGAAAATGAAAGTTGCTCAGTTGTGTTCAATTCTTTGCGACCCCATGAACTAAACAGTCTTTGGAATTCTCCAGGCTGGAATACTGGAGTGGATAGCCTTTCCCCTCTCCAGGGGATCTTCCCAACCCAGGGATTGAACCCAGGTCTCCCACATCGCAGGCAGATTCTTTACTAGCTGAGCCACAGGGGAAACCCAAGAATACTGGAGTGGGTAGCCTGTCCCTTCTCCAGGGGATCTTCCCAATCCACCAATGCAGGAGACCCCAGTTAAACTGACTACATGACAATATGTAAAATACGTATATATTATTGAATGGAAATGATTTAAACAGTGATTACTTTAAGTTGTTGCAAATAAAGATGAAGAGATAGATATTTAGCTGTAATACATAGTTAAAACTATGACATCGATATTTCTACCCAATGGTAGAAATTCATTTTCAGCTTAAACTCTAATCAAAAAGTACAATCACTACATAATAATGATGATTTTGTAAAAAAGCCTTAGATTGATCCATGTGAAATTTTTAATATTCAACCATTTGACCTACAAAAGCAATGGCAAATTTTATAGTTCAACGTAATAACAATAAGCCAATATAATTATTTTTCAATCATCAGTGAGCCTGAGAAAGCAAAATAATGCTGATTTTAGGCAGCAGAACTGAATGACTGAGCAAAATAAGGAGCAGACATTTTATGAAGTTTCCTTTTAGGGAGCAAACAGTCTCAGGATTAAATTTATACAGATGTATCATTGACAACAATCTTGGGTATATGTTGAGAATATTTAAAATTCATAGGTTGAGACCTAATACCCTTCATAGAACAGCAACAACAGAGAATGTGAAGAAGTTTATGGCAAATGATCATTGTGACAGGAAAAGAAGACATGGTGTTTAACACATCCTACGGAAGTATGCGCCTCAACATAGCATTTCCACCGAGACACATGTGCCATACAATATTAGAGTACAAAATGTAATAAGAGAGTGGAAAAAGACAGGGACTAATTCTGTAGACTGAAGTTCATGGTCATGATGCCTAAACAAAAAGAGTAGAAAATTAACTTATAAATACAGGTGGATAGTGGTGGTGGTGTTTTAGTCACTAAGTCATGTCCAACTGTTTTGCAACCTCATGGGCCGTAGTCCACCAGGCTCCTCTGTCCATGGGATTTCCCAGGCAAGAATACTGGAGTGGATTGCCATTTCCTTCTCCATGGGATCTCCCCGACCCAAGGATCAAACCCATGTCTTCTGCTTGGCAGGAGGATTCTTTACCACTAAGGTGAATAAATACAGGAATAGACTGTATATCAGAACAATTCTGTGATTTTGAGGACTTCTTTCCAAAGAAAGAGATATCTTCTCACCACCCTTAAATATGAGCAGAAGTTAAGAGATTGGACCAGGAAGAGCTGAATCACAGTCTAGGCCCACTAGCTTGAGTAGGGACTGCATGCTTGGGATGACTACTTATAGTCCTGCAATCTTATGAATGATTATAACTAACACGTATTTATTGCTTCATGTGTGACAATGTGCTGTATTCCCTGTGTGCATTATCTTGTTTAGTTCTCTCCCAAAACTCTGTAAAGCAGATATGTTATCTCCATTTGATGGATATAGAGCAATCAATGCTTAGAATCCTTGAATTATCTGTTCAAAGTCACATAGTGAGAAATTGGCAAAAAATGAAGATTTAACTCAGGACATAGATTCTTAGCTCTTGTCAACTTTTTTTAAGCCTACTTCTAGACAATTACTTTGTAGTAGTAAAAAAAAATTGTACTTTATTTTAAGTTTGTGTATATTATGCCTCCCCTCCCCCTGCCTGGCACTGTGCAAAACACTGTTCTATTTTTGTACGTTGAACAATTCAAAGACAGTGTTTTTAACATTATAGATGTTTAACAAATATTGTAGATAAATCAGTCTTCTAAAGCATAGGTTGGCAAACTATGGCTCACAAGCCAAATTCAGCCTGCAGCCTGTTTTTATGAGTGGTTTTATTGCAGCACAGCAATGCCCACTCATCCACCTATTGTCCATAACTGTCTTCACACAACAGTGGAATTGAACAGCTGAGAGAGAGACCAGAGAGCCAACAAAACATATTAACATTTGCTATCTGGCCCTTTACAAAATTTGTGTAATCCTATTCTAAAGGAAAGAAAAGAAGAAATACATTTAGACTCTGGCAAACATATATTGAGTACTTCTCATTCTTACATGGTTAGAAAAAATTCAAAAGTGAGACATTCCAGTGGCTAATACCAATAACTGTGATTACTTTATTCATCTAGTCTTTAAATATTATAATTTTAATTGCCAGGAATTTTATGTGTTCTTTTTAATTAATTTT
Source organism: Antilocapra americana (assembly GCA_007570785.1). NCBI lineage: Eukaryota > Metazoa > Chordata > Mammalia > Artiodactyla > Antilocapridae > Antilocapra > Antilocapra americana. The sequence continues at coordinate 4,264,989 of ML662438.1, forward strand.
CTTTATTTTTTCTCTTTTGTGTTTTCTCATTCGAGGTACTTCATGTGCTTTATTTCACAGAATCCTCATTAGACAAGTTAGTAGAGATGAGCATCACCATTTTATTAGTAAAAGAAGTAGAAGTTAAAGATACTTGCCACTGTTCCACCAGAGGAACTGAAATCAGGACATAGCCATCTTAGACTCCAAACCCAGATTCTATTTTCCCACTGTAGTTTCAATCCATTCTCATGTGGCGAAAACATTCTGATTAATTACTTATGAACATATAGTGCCCTTTATTTTAAAATACCAGCAATCATTTCTCACCATTATCGCATAAATGAGAACATCCCATTAACACTTGAAAAATGTCAAGCCCTGAGAGGTCAGGTGACTGGTGCTCCCAGCCATGCAATGATTTACAGGAGGAAACGGGGAAAGGCAGCAGACCAGCAATTGAAGGCATTATTTCTCAGTGTCCCCACATACATTGTAACCTCAGTGTCACAGAATCTCAGTTATTTAAAGATCATTTTGTTCAACCCCCTACCCGAGGCTTGAAACTATCGTTAGCATCTCAGGGGACTTAGCAATTGGTCTCACACTGATGATGCATTTACTCAGGTCCAGAGATTGTGATGGATGTTTAATGTGCTTTACTCCATTTAATCTCTATAGCACCTCTGGGAGGTGGGTATTAATTTCATAAGATAAGAAAACTCAGGCTCAGTAAGATCAAGTCATTTGCCCAAGGTCACATAATTGGTAAGTACTGAAATTAAGATTGAGAACCAGCACCATCCAACATAAAACCTGTCCTCTGTCCCCATCATCACTCCCATCAGCAACCCAGCAGCACAGAGGTACTGATGGTCCACTCTGTGAGACTTTTTCTAACCTTTGAAAGACAGGGAAATTATAGGGGTGAGTGCTGTTAACACTTTGGAGGTGTGTGACAGTGAATACACTTTCTATTAAAATGAATATACACAGTTGGGAAGAACTAGTCACATAAAAGTCACTTAAAAAGTAAAAATTTATCTCTCAGCTACCAGCTTATTACAAAGAAGTGGTCAGCCATGCCTCTCTGGCCAATCATTTCACAGAAAATCCACTCCATCCATGACTTTAGGCAAAACCAATCAGACACATTTCAGCCACAGCTCAACACCCTCATAGTTTGGCCAAGGACAGGAATGTTTTCAGGTCTCTGCTGGCTATACATATAACTCTGGCACCCTATACCTACCCTGTATACCCACATGAAAGTCACTCAGTCATGTCCGACTCTTCGTGACCCCATGGACTGTAGTCCATGGAATTCTCCAGGCCAGAATACTGGAGTGGGTAGTCTTCCCTTTCTCCAGGGGATCTCCTCAACCCAGGGATCGGACCCAGGTCTCCCACATTGCAGGCAGATTCTTTACCAGCTGAGCCACAAGGGAAGCCAAAGAATAGTAGAGTGGGCAGCCTATCTCTTCTCCAGTCGATCTTCCCAACCCAGGAATCAAACCAGGGTCTCCTGCATTGCAGGCAGATTCTTTAGCAACTGAGCTTTCAGGAAAGCCCACATATGGGTAATGAAATATGTGGGTAATATACCCACTTATGGGTAGTGACATATCATTGGGTAGGCACTACATTTTTGGAAGACCTTAACTGCTATACTAGTTAAACATAACTTCAAGGGGACCCACCCAACCCAAGTCACTCACACACACACACCCAGGAGCACTCTTCATTCCATCTCTCTAATACAATACTTTCTAGGTGATGGATCCGGTTCAACATTGAATCATCATCTCCAACCCAGCCACATGGTGGGTTTAGGGAAGTGAGTGAGTACGTAAGTATGATAGAAACAGAGGGGCTGGGTAAATCAATCAATAAACAATCTTATTGACATTATTGTGTATTTACTCGAAACAGGCACTGTGCTAAGTGCTGCACATTCACATATTCCATGCAACTACTTGTAAAATAGCACTTTGGTTGTTCCCAGTTCCAAATGAGGAAAGCTAGCCTTAGGATTAACTTGTTCAAGTTTACAGTAAGCCAAGATTTGGATCCTGAAAGCAGTTTTTAATAAAGAAATCACACAAATAAAGAAGGTTAAATTAAAACATATGCACATACACACACACACACACAAATCAGAAAGTATGTACAAACCCGGAGGGAAGGCTCCCAGTTCCAGACAGAACCTGTACCTCCTGCTGTGACCTTTCAAGGAAATTATGCGTTTAGAGGAATCCCAGGACCTTCTGATACATTTCTGACATCTCCCTAACACTCTACCCTGCTCCCAATTCCTCTCCATTTGTTGCATTTCTGACCCAGCTGTATCTTTTAACTTGCTTTTGTCCAGACCAAAAGGAATCATTTCTGGCTACCCTCAGCCCCACTCCCACTTCTGTGGATAAGAGATGGTGATGTAAGTTGTAGGCAACAAATAATAACAAGTATCTATTATGAAAACCACAGGCAGGCTACTTCTCTTGTGTAAGGTTATATTTTACTTTAACTGTTGAGAAAACCCTACAGTGGTGTTTTCAACTGGATGTGGTCATCCAAGGAGCTGATTTTATAGCCTTAGCTATTCATTGAGTCAAAAATTATTATGGCTGCATTTTTTGTAAAGGCTGAATAATTTTATTGCCCTCCATGAGATTGGTAGCTGAGGAAGCCAAGGTAATGATGAAAATAATTAAATCACTGTGCTTCAGGGCAAAAAGCAATCACATATAGATGAATAGAAAGAAATTTTGCATTCCTCCCTGATTCTTTTGACCTCCTTCAACTACCTACTCCACCCATCAGAACTTTTTCTTAAGGGTTTCTGGCACAGCAGGAACCTTCTTTTTCTTGTCTTCTGTACCCTCCATGGTTCCAGTCAGGAAAGAGCCCATCAGAACTTGATACTACCCACCAGATGAAAAGATGAAGCAATTGCGCCTTTCACCCATGGCTTAGTGAGCTGTGGGTGCCATAGCCAAACAGGATCTGATCCAGACAGCCAGATGCTGAGGTTATGCCAAAGACCAGCTTTATTTCTTTGGCTCCCCTCCTCCTTTAGCTGAGTGTGAGGACTCCTAGTAGCATTATTTATTATAATTAATTGTTTCACTTCAGTGATCAAAAGCTGCTTCAAAATCTGATCCAAGGACAAGTACAGTCCCTGAAATTCATGAATCCTGACATTACAAGCCCCATAAACCTTCAATGAGGAAAGGTTGGACCTGCGTGCAGAAGTGCCCCTGCTGTATTTTCCAGTCATTGTGGACTCTATTTGGGACCCTTCGATGTCTTCTCTTGCCTTCAAGCCCCCATATGAAACAGTACTCTTCTGCCTTAAGCTGTGGCCATCACTGCAAAATCAATGCTTTAAGAGAAAGGCATGCTTGTAATTGCAATGTATGCCATCAATGCTTTAAGAGAAAGGAATGCTTGTAATTGCAATGTATGCCACAACGCTCATTTCTAAAAGATTAGAAAGAGCAAACTTGGTCCCCATGACATCAAATGAGATGTGGTACAATCTATACCATTACGATGGCATACTACATAGACAAACATAAGGCTTTACAAAATTCTATATCCATATTTACTCTCTTTATCATAATTTAGACATTGTGAAATTTTTAGACTCTTCCCTTTCAAGTCTTAAAGAAATGAAAAATAAATAAAATGGTCATCATCACTGGGGTAGGCATATAAGCTCTGTGGGAGAGAAGTTAACTGCATAGTTTCATAAGAACGATTCCAAGTGATACATTACACTGGCTGTCTTTTCACTTGTTCAGACTCTACATGCAAACTCTAAGTGTCTGGAAAGTAGTTTTTTGCTGTTTTATATATGCTTTCTTCATCTTCACAAATGCATAGCTCTCCCAGAGTTAATAATATTCAAAAAATTTAGGTACCTTAAGCTCTCTTTTAGCCTCGAGCTTCCTGAGTGTGTATTTTCTTGTTAATTTGCTGCTGAGCAGTACTCAGCACCTGCTCTTCCCAACATGACTGTATCTCTTCCACCAGCCTAAACAGAAGGGTATAGAAGGAAGATGAAGAGGTTCAGTCAAAATGGGGGTATGTCTTGAGGAGGTGGGAGACTCAGCTTAGGACTCTGAAATCAGAAAGGCATTCACTGCTCACGTAGACTTTCCTTTTCTTATACTTTAAGAAGTAAAGTACACCTTTACTGTAGCATTTCCTATGGGTTACTTGGATATTCTTTGACAGTTGTACCTTTCCTTCTTTCATTAAGAGGTGATTTCTTGAGAGGAAAGGCTGTGTGGCTGTGAAGAATTGCCCCTCTAATCCATGGATCACTAAATATAGGAGTAGACTGCAGATTGTCAAGAAGAATAAAGTTACTTTTTAATAAAAGTGATCAGAAATCTTTTGAAATTATCCTTTCAGAAAAAAAATTTGAATCTGCATTTACTTAAGGATATGAAAGATTTATATTTATTTTATATTTTCCTAAGAAATGTAACTCAGAGATAAAGAACTTCATCTGCTCCTAGCTTAGATGTCCTTTTCTCAGTGTATTGCCAAAAGTTACTTTTTCACTCAAAGTGAAATTCTTCTCTACAGGAGAAGAAAAATCTAATTCTCAACTGATTACATGATCATTTACTGAGTTTATATTAATAGTATAGGTGGAAAGATAGCTTAGAATGTGGAAAGGTGTAAAGTTATAAGGAAGGTCTAAGAAGTGCTTCCTATTTGCAAGGAGCTCTTAATTTTTTAAGAACATAGCGATATATAAATGCATAGGATTACATCTCCTAAGTTCACATATGAATACATAGGATTCATTCTACCACCTGTGTTCCCATGGTTCCCAGGCTTGAGGAATTCACACAGCCTCCCAAGCCAGAATACCAGGAGTCACCCTAGACTCTTTTTCCTCCTTCATCTCCTAGAGCTAATTGGTCCAAAATATCTATAGGTTCTACCTTCTTAATGTCTCTAAATTAACCTCATCCATAACATCTTCCTGCCTTAGTTCAGGCATCCATCAGTTCTTGCCTTAATCCTTAGAACAGTCTCCTAATTATTCTTCTTATGTTAAAACTTGGATATCTTCACCTCCCCAATCTATCTTCTGCTCTACAATCAGGCTGATCTTTCTTAGATAAAGTTTAATTGACCCTGCAATTTCCTTACTTAAGCAGGATTAAATGTAGATACATGCACTTAATATATAAGGTCCTTAATAATTTGCCCTCTCTCTGATTTTCTAATTCACCCTTTGCCATTCCCTAATAATCTATAAATGTCCAGAGGGTGGAATCAGTATCATTCTTGTGCAGCTCTGTATCTATTAATACTTGCCAAAGAATGCTGTACACAGTAGATGTTGATAACTTGGAATAAATAAACCCTCTGCTCCAATAAATACTAGTCACTCAGTCGTGTCTGACTCTTTGCAAACCCTACAGGCTACCCCTGTAGCCCGCCAGGCTCCCCTGTCCATAGAATTCTCCAGGCAAGAATAGTGGAGTGGATTGCCACTACCTGCTCCAACAAAGTGAACCAATTTGTTATTTAATGAATGGCTCCTATTGGTGCTGTTTTTGAGCCTTTGACCACGCTTTTGCCTCTCCATACAATGTTTTTAAGGACAAATTCAATTCAAGGGAACCATTTTCCAGAAGGTCTTGCCTGTTCCCCTTGACTAAGATGTGTTGTGTTACCATACCCTTCCAGGTTAGCTCTGTTAAAGAAATGGCTGTGCTTTCTATGATAACAGATTATTCTCTCTAGCTTCCTCTCATCTGAATGCTCCTTCATTCAGCAGGGCCCATGTTTTATTTGGCTTTCTATATAGGTGCCATTGTTGTGCTTGATTTGAAGTTGGCACTTGAAGGATGCCTAATAAACCTATGAATGCATTGTATGACTGTACAAAAGCATAAAAGAGAGTAAATAAATTAATAGATATACTGAACTGAATGGTACACAAGGCAGGGCATACTATTAAATGAGGGCATGTGAAGAAGAGTACAATTTCCTAGGCAGAAGACTTCTATCTTAGGCCTTTGGAGATGACTTCCATGTTAGTGTTAAAGGGACTTTCTGGTGTAAAGAACAGTAATTACTACTTTTTCTCCAGTTCAATTTACTGGTTATGATATAGTTAATGTTTCTTTAAATTTTCACAAGTTTATTACATAACTCAGTATTGAAAACTGCTGCACTCAATATGTCAGCAAACTGGGAAACACAGCAGTGGCCACAGGACTGGAAAAGGTCGTTTTCACTACAATCCTAAATAAAGGAAATGCCAAAGAATGCTCAAACTACTGCACAATTGCACTCATCTCACATGCTAGCAAAGTAATGCTCAAAATTCTCCAAGTCAGGCTTTAACAATAAATGAACCGTGAACTTCCAGATGTTCAAGATGGATTTAGAAAAGGCGGAGGAACCAGAGATCAAATTGCCAACATCCACTGGATCATCAAAAAAGAGAGTTACAGAAAAATATCTACTTCTGCTTTCTTGACTATGCCAAAGCCTTTGACTGTGTGGATTACAACAAATTGTGGAAAATTCTTCAAGAGATGGGAATAGCAGACCACCTGACCTGCCTCCTGAGAAATCTGTATGCAGGTCAAGAACAAACAGTTAGAACTGGACATGGAACAATAGACTGATTCCAAATTGGGAAAGGAGTACATCAAGGCTGTATATTCTCATCCTGCTTATTGAATTTATATGCAGATACAACATGTGAAATGCTGGGCTGGATGAAGCAAAAGCTACAATCAAGATTGCTGGGATAAATATCAATAACCTCAGTTATGCAGATGACATCACATTTATGGAAGAAAGCGAAAAATAACTAAAGAGCCTCTTGATGAAAGTGAAAGAGGAGAGTGGAAAAGTTGGCTTAAAACTCAACATTCAGAAAACTAAGATCATGGCATCTGGTCCCATCACTTCATGGCAAATAGATGGGGAAACAACGGAAACAGTGACAGACTATTTTCTTGGGCTCCAAAACCACTGCAGATGGTGATTGCAGCCATGAAATAAAAAGACGCTTACTCCTTGGAAGGAAAGTTATGATCAACATAGACAGCATCTTAAAAAGCAGAGACATTAGTTTGCCTTCAAAGGTCCATCTAGCCAGAGCTGTGGTTTTTCCAGTAGTCATGTATGGATATGAGAGTTGGACTATAAAGAAAGCTGAGTGCTGAAGAATTGATGCTTTTGAACTGTGATGTTGGAGAAGACTCTTGAGAGTCCCTTGGACTGCAAGGAGATCCAACCAGTCCATCCTAAAGGAAGTCAGTCCTGAATATTCATTGTAAGCACTGATGCTGAAGCTGAAACTCTTAATAATTTGGCCTCTTGATGCGAAGAACTAACTCATTGGAGAAGACCCTGATGCTGGAAAAGATTGAAGGTGGGAGAAGAAGGGGACGACAGAGGATGAGATGGTTGGGTGGCATCACCAACTCTATGGACATGAGTTTGAGTAGGCTCCAGGATTTGGTAATGGACAGGGAAGCCTGGCATGCTGCAATTCATGGGGTTGCAAAGAGTGGAACATGACTGAGCAACTGAACTGGTGTAAATTTAACAAATTAAATATTCCCTAACATTCAAATTGATAATATGTTCCTCAAGTCAAAAATGTAAAATTTGGATAAATGCTGCAAAAAGTAAATATAAAATAATATAGTGAATACAGAATAATTAGTTCTCAGCCTGGCTAATCCCTGTCACTATTCAACCCTCAACTAAGCATCATTTGTCAGGTAGGTTTCTTTAATCAGCAGTCTTCATCATTTTCTTTCATGGTCCCATGAAATTCCCCTCAAGTATTAATTGAACTTGTACTTATATTTTTGCTTGATTGCCTTACTGTATATCATCTCTCTCCATCACAGGTCCATATAAACCCCACAAGAGCAAAGGTAACATCTACTTAGTTTAGCTCTAAATGTGCAGTACCTAATGCAGTGTCTGCACATAGTCAGCAGTCGGTGACTGTTCATTAAATGATTACATGTACTTGTTTAATGCCGATAAACTCTCTGCAGGCAGACATGATTTATTTTTCTTTGTCACTGCCACCTCATGCACCCACACACACACACCTGGTATATATTAATAGATGGTGCTAATAACTATTTGGTAAGGAATTCTAAATAGCCTTCTAAAACATTTCCCCATAAATGACCTTGAAGCCTTTCAAGCCATTTTCCACAATATAGTCAATATGATCTTGGAAAAATGCAAAATCTGTGATAACAACCCCCTGCTTGTTAGTATCTCTCCTTGATTATATCCCCAAATTCTTATCAAACCCCCTCCCCTCCAATGTACCTTTCTTATCTCAGGACACCCTCTCTCTTTCTGGGCTCTCATAACACAGGTGTCTCATCGCTCTGTGATGCGGGCCCTGGTGCTTCTTCTCTCGGACTTCCTTCCTGGGTCCTTATTCATGTATGTTCTTCCCTTCACCAGGCCCATTCTCATCTTTGCTCTCCTTAAGTTCACCTCATTGAATAATATCATTTCCTCTTGAAAGCTTTCATGAATGCCCCAACCCATTATTAGAAAAGCTCAGATTCCCTCTGTCATATGCTGTCTTACTCTCTGTACTTCTATAGCTAGCATTCACCACAGTATACTTACCAAATCTGTAGTTGGTTGATTCAACTCTGTCCTTTTAGAACCTGAAGTCCACAAGTTCAGTTAGTATTACTATATCATTTTCATTCACCCCACCTTTTCTAGCAGTTATCAGTGTCTTATCCAGTGCATGGCATCAGTTATTGTTTACTGAAAGACTAACTGAGTGAATGGATCTGATTTGGGCATCAACTGCTATTTAGGATTCCCTGGTAGCTCAAATGGTAAAGAGTCTGCCTGCAATGCAGGAGACCCAGGTTCTAACTGGGTCAGGAAGATCCCCTGGAGACGGAAATGGCAACCCACTCCAGTATTCTTGCCTGGAAAAGCCCATGGATGAAGGAGCCTGGCAGGCTACAGTCCATGGGGTCACAAAGAGTAGGACACAAGTGACTGACAGATCAACTGCTATTTGATCTTGAGTTAAAGATCATCATTCACATTTGAACACCCTGCTCATCAGCATCATTTGTACTTATAAATCCAAATTTTCTTGTATATAGCTTAATAGCTATGGCAGCAAAGATAATCATTCAAAGAGCCTAATTAATCACCATACCACCCCTGGTCCCAAGCCATCATTTTTAAGTTTTCCAACACACCTACTTTCTTATTCTTCTCTTTTCTTGATAAAGAATTCACTGTTTCTCCTAACCTTTCACTAATATATCAAAGCAATGAAATTCCTTTCAGTATGTCATTCATTTTTCTGAGGTCACATGGCAATGAATACTGAACACAGCCCTCTGGGTACGATCTGATTCTACACAGACGAGGGCTAAGTCCACCTTCAATGAGACACTGTAACTCTGATTTTAATCAGAGAACTCATTCCAATGACCAAAGGTGATAAAATACCCAATGCACTGAGTGAATTCCTACATTTTTAGTTATTGAAATTTTAATGCCTTACCCTTTGGCCTTTTAATTTAGGGATAAAGTTTAAGAAATCAACAACAAAATGGGAAATTTAAAAAAATCTCTTAATCTCTATGATCTTTGGATCAAGATATTCCTAATTTACATCATTATTTTTTTAGATCTGTAACATATTTTAAGGCATAATATAGCTGTTTTACTTTATTTTCAAAGGAAACCTGAGTAAGTATGACACATCTTTTTTTTTGACATATCTCTTTAAAATCATGGCTGTTTCATGCCTTATTCTCATTTTGTACATTATTCAAGGTAAGATACACTAAGTGTTTTCCTGAATCAAAGTCCAAGGTAAACACTCAGACTCACAAGTTTTCAGATAAAATATTTTTAATAATTAAAATGCTTAAGAAGAAGAGAAAGAGAAAAATGAGAAGGAGAAGGAAGGGAAAGGGAAAAAGCCAAAATTAGTGGGCAAGGAAAGGAGAGAGAAAAATTCAATACTATGAATATATGAAAAAGAATTAGAATTGCCATCTTTGCACTACATAGCCACATCTTCTGGAGATTATTTAACCTTATTAGTACCTGTCTTTCATAATATCAGATGCTTTGGCATCAGTAGTTCAAGACAACACTTTGAGAGATTTTCCAATATGGAAAGAAAAGTGAAAGTGAAAGTCTCTCATTCATGTCCTACTCTTTGTGACTCCATGGACTATACAGTCCAGGGACTTCTCTAGGCCAAAATACTGGAGTGGTTAGCCTTTCTCTTCTCCAGGGTATCTTCCCAACCCAGGAATCAAACACAGGTCTCCCACATTGCAGGTGGATTCTTTACCAGCTGAGCCACAAGAGAAGACCAAGAATACTGGAGTGGGTAGCCTCTCCCTTCTCCAGGGGATCTTCCCAACCCAGGAATCAAACTGGGGGTTCCTGCTTTGCACGCAAATTCTTTACCAAGTGAGCTAATCAGGGATGGTATATGTTTTGGTAATGTATTTGGTAACATATTATATGCACATGCTAATTCAGATAACTTATTTCACTTGTAACATATTATTATCCTTTTTTTTTTTCTCCCTAAATCTCAGTACCTATTTAAAAAAGGCTTTGGAAATATTTTTCTCTGATGCAAAAATTGTAACATTTTACAATATAAAAAGAAAAGTCATTTTTCAACAGAGACGCATTCAATGCTCTGAGCAATTCCTTGACAGGGCTTATTAAATTTATTACAGATTCCTTTTATAAAATCTTTTTTTTATTCTTACAGTGTCTATCATTTATTTTCTCTTCTAATTTCTTATCTACCTGTACACTGCTTTTCTCTTTACATGATAAAACTTATGAACTACCGAAGTTTAGCAAGACAACCTGCAAGTGATAATAACAGATATTTAAAAGCATAAATCAAAATCATATATCCATGAGAAATGAGAAGTAAGACATTGTTTATGGAAAAACAGCTTTTTATAAGATACTGTCCCACTAAATATGCCTCTTACTCCCTAGCTATATCACTACAGAGATAGCATTTGTCATCTCTGAAGACCAAAAAGGGCTTCCCTGGTAATTCAGCTGGTAAACAGTTCCAAGACTGTATAGATGCCTCATCTCTCTCTGTGCCTCTATGTTATTTATCAAAAGCATGAGGATGAGGAACTTCAAAGGGAATTCCTGCCTCAGATCAGCTCAGTGGGAGGCTGAGGGAGACAAGAAACAAACTCTCGAATGGTATTTATTGAGTGCCAAATGTTTCCTCAACACTGTACAATACACAGGGAAAGACATGGTCCATGCCCCATGGGGTTACCATCTAAATAGGACTGATGAGATGAGGCATAATTGGCTGAATTCTTACTCTGTGTTGATGACTTCACTATGGGAACCCAAATCATCCTCTGCGGAGATTGGTGCTATTCACCAAACCTTAACAAGCGCGTTATGTCCTCTGAGAGCCTGGCACCGTCAGCCCATCAGGAGGGAGAGCTCTGTGTTTGTCATAACTGCTTCTCGTATTCAGTCTCGCACCAGACACAGTCTTCAATGGCCTCAGCAGCAGTGGGATGTCAATAGAAGGCTTTGTGGATGATCCAGGAGAATCAGGAAGACCCTTGTCTTGGAGACAAAGCTCAGCCTAATACTTCTAGAATTGCTCTCCTGGCTGCCATTTTCAACATATCGCTTCAATGATTATAGCTCCCCAGTGGCTCCCCTGTTTCTTCCTACATTCAATGGAGACCTCTGAACACTGCCACAGAGTTGATCCTATCCTCCCGATGGTCAGATTATACCCTGTGGCCAGCCTTGCGGTCTCTCCTGCATATCCCAGCCAAAGGGCCTCACAAGCCAAGGAAAAACTATTTATTCTCCCTAAGACAACACTGATCTCTTTCTATAAGCCTGTCCTGCGAAACTAAAATTAATCCAGTCTGTGTAATCTCATCTGCCATTTCACAACTGACTTTTACAGTGTGATTCTTCATTTCTAAATCTTAATCTATTTTTATCTATTTTGAGTTTTCATTTTATCTTATAAATATTATATCTAGAGCTATAGATGATGGATGTGTAAATACAATAAAACTTATAGAAAGCTCCCATGGTAGAATTCAGGAATTATTTTATTTTCTGAGCATTGCATTTCTGAGTGATTTTTTTTTTACTCTCTACTGCTTTAATTCTAAAACTTAAGCATTATCCTCTGGGGCTTTTATTAATCTTTAAATTCAACTGAAGTATGTGTAAGAACTGTAGGTTAGTACAAACCAGAGAGGTGAGAAAGTCAGACTATTCTAACTCTATAAATCCTAGAGCCTCTAAAGTTGTCTGAACTTAGATCACTCAACTGCCAGAGCTCTCAGAAATGTGACCAGTGAAGCTGTCCTTTGTCTAATGATAGGCTATGTCTTTGGCTAACCAATATGTTAAGTAATTAACTGGGTAAAGTCATAAGCAAAAGGCTTACATCAATACAATCAGTAAAAAAAAAAAAAAAGATCGGAAGAATTCATCTGATCACTCAAAAAATACACAGTGAGACTCAAACAGGTGCCTTTTACAGTCTTCCAATGTACTGATTTTTTTTTTCCATTAAGAGAATTTTGTAAAGATCGAAATAAATGGACATCTGAAGGTGCAATGTCTGATAAATGCAGCAGATGAATCAGAACTTTCCAGACAAGCTGCAACAGTTTTTGCCTGGTCATCAAAGAAACATGTGGTCTTCCTGTATCCTGATGGAAGGTTATGCATTTTCTGGTGACTAATTCTGGGAGCTTTTTGTTGAGTGCTGCTTTTAGTTGGTCTAATAGGGAGCAATATTTGTTGGAATTAATCGTTTTGTTTTCCTACATATTTAAATTCCATTAAGCTGCCCTCAACATCTGCTAACCATAAATAAAACAACCCTGCAGCTATAAAAGATCCCAAATGGCTGCTGCCCTTTGGAGCTCTCTGCACCAGAAAATCCCCAAGTTGTGGCTGAGTAAGGTCACCAAGATATGTAAGCTGCCTCTCTGATTTCTCCTTCTCCATCCTGAGCTCTGCTCTTCCCACTGGTTGCTTCATCTGGAAGGTTTATTGCTGAGAGGGAGCCTGTCCAAGTACTGCCCAAACAAAGCGTGTGGTCTTGTTTCTTCATCGATGGACCCCTAAGTCCCTGAACTTACCACATCTCCTATTCAAGTCATCAAGACACACCTTGCCCCACTCTAGCCAATCCATCCTCTACACAATGGCCAGATTGACTTTTCTTAAATGTAAATTACAGAATGTCACTTCCTTACTTTAAAAATGCTAAGAGCTTCCCACCTCATCTAGAGTAAAATAAAAACATTTTACTATGGTTTTAACTCTCCTATGGGATCTAGCCGCTGTCTACCACTCTGAATTACCTTGTACCATTCTTCATTTTGCTCATCATCCTCATGACTTATTTTACTTCTTCTTACACCAACACATCAAATTTATTCTTGATTTTAGGACGTCTTCATCTACTTCACCTGGAGAGCTCTTGCCTAGATACAGCAGTTTCATGTATGCTTCCTTCTTATTTGATAGGTTTTAGATTACTTTAAGATCTTCCCTTGTAGCTCAGCTGGTAAAGAATCTGCCTGAATGCAGGAGACAACGGTTCAATTCCTGGGTCAGGAAGATCCCCTGGAGAAGGGATAAGCTACCCAATCCAGTGTTCTTGGGTTTCCCTGGTGGCTCATATGGTAAAGAATCCATCTGTAATGTGGGAGACCTGGGTTTGATCCCTTGGTTTGGGAGATGCCCTGGAAGAGGGCATGGCAACCCATTCTGGTATTCTTGCCTGGAGAATCTGCATGGACAGAGGAGCCTGGCAGGCTATAGTGCATGGTCACAAAGAGTCTGATACGACTGAGCAACTAAGCACAGATTACTATAACTTCTTCAGACCCATTTTATTATACTTCAAAAATTCTTATTACTTATAAGTAAAAATAGTATTTGATTACTTTAATTTTATTATTTTAATGTTTATATTTTTCTAGTTATTTATTTATTTTGGCTCTTCACAATATATTGTATTTTCATCAGAGCAGAAATGTATTTTATTCAGGATTATCATCCCAATGCCTAGCATAAAGTAACAGTTTAGTAAATAATTACTAGACAGATTAATGAGTGAGAAGATCATGCTAAATACAGACAAAGAGTGCCCTGAATATACAATCATGACACTCAGATTATGGGAAGTAATCAAATTCAATATCCTACTCCTCTGATCTCATCTTGTTAAACATACAGTTTCTATAATTCAGAGCTTATGTACTTGCTCTTCCTTCTGTGGTACATTCTTCCATCTCTTTACAATTAGCTGGCTAGTTCTCCTTCGCTTGAGCTTTCTATCCCCAAACTCAATTGAAGATCCTCCTCAAAATGCCCATATTCACTCCCATCGTAGCACTTATGACATTCTATTGTCATTCCCTGCTTTCTGGTTTATTTCCTCCATTAAATCCCACACTTCTTGAAGCAGAGAACATGCATGTTTGTTTGTCTTTTCTCAAGTATCTATTATGTGCCTGCCTCTTGTCATCATTACAATAATTTTTTTAGCTATTAAATGGATAAATTTTACTCTTGATCTTCTTAAATCAGTTCATGTGTTAAATTTTCTGGATCTTATAAAAGAAATATCAATAAAATAGGAGATGAGGGCTCTGGAAGCAAATCATACAAGAAAGTCTTGAAAAAATTAGGGACATTCAATTCAGAGAGAGCTTCCCTAGTAGCACAGCCAGTAAAGAAGATGCCTGCAATGCAGGAGACCCCAGTTCAATACCTGGGTTGGGAAGATCTGATGGAGAAGGGATAGGCTACCCACTCCAGTATTCTTGGGCTTCCCTGGTGGCTCAGACAGGAATCCACCTGCAATGAGGGAGACCTGGGTTCGATCCCTGGGTTGGGAAGATCCCCTAGAGAAAGGAAAGGCTACCCATTCCAGAATTCCGGCCTGGAGAATTCCATGGACAGAGGAGCCTGGTGGGCTATAGTCCATGAGTCTACAAAGAGTCAGACGCAACTGAGTGACTTTCTCTATAGCCCAGAAGAACATGAGATTCCTTTTCTAACATCCAAACTTACCATCTGAAAGAGGCGGGCAATTATGATGGTATGGAGAAAAGACAGGGCATCACAAGGCTTTAGCTATGAAGCTAATCACTGATAGTTTCTCTGGTCAGAAGAATTTAACAGAATTGTCCAACTTTGTCTTCAAAATAGTTTCACTCTGTTTCTTAGTTTCACTCTCTGTTCTTTGTTGAAGGAATGAATAAAGAAATGGAAGATTTCTACTAGCAGTATAAATTAAGTAGAAAGATAATTAGCTGACTATGAATAATTGTGACTAAAGATCACTAATGAGATTTTCTTGAAAACAAAATATTTTCTATTAATTGAAAGTTAAATTATTGAGGAAATATAGAAAAAAGTGAAACAAGTCAAACACCAGTGTGAAGCAGTAAGCCTAATGTAGATTGTAGGGTATGTTACAGGAAAAGACTCAGTTTCCTCAATAAACCATCATAAGTGAAAAGGCAAATTGAGGAGGAAGAAGGGGGAGTCATCTTCTATTACAGAATAAAATAAACTTGAGACAAAAAACAGCCAAATGCAATAAGTAAATCTTGTTTGAATCCTAAATTTTAAGGACTTCTTTGGGACAATTGAGAAAGTTGAATATGAATTATTTATTCTTTACTATGAAGGAATTAAGGTTATTAACATTAATTTCATTAGGTGTGATAATTGGGTGGTGGTTATGTAAAAAAGATTAGTGAGATGTGTATACTGAAGTGATAAATAGAATATTAGCTTTCATATCAGTAAATAAAGGATGTCACAGTCATCAATGGTTACAGTCACCACCTGTGAGCTGGTGAGCCCTGAGGGAATTCAGTATGTAAAAACAAAGGCTATTGGCACTAGATAACTGTGGTGAATAGGGGAGGTGGAACAAATTATTTCAGACTGTTGCATCTTTCCATACAAAGAAAGGTGCTAGATTCCTAACTTGAGATATCTGGCTTTCTTTAATGAACAATAATTTTTTGACATTCAGAATACCTGCCCTTTGTTACAAAACTTCTGTATAACCTGGCTCCTCCCCTTACCTCCATGGGTAGTTCTCTCAGAGTTACTTGACATGCTGCCTCCTGGGCTTTTAAGTCCCCCAAGTTTCCACTGAATAAAATATAACTATCAACTTTTAGATTGTGAACATTTTTTTCAGTCAACATCAGTATTTACGAGTGAAATGACAGTGTTCTGGATTTGCTTTTTTTAAAAAGCTTTGTACCCAAAACAGCAGAAGGTAGGTGGATAAATGACATTAGCTTGGTAACATCTTGATGGATTTTGAATCTGAGTAACAAATATAAGAGTATTGGTTATATATTTCTTTCAAGTTTTGTTTGAACTTTTTCATATTAAAAATTTTAAATCTCATATAATATAGAAAATTAAAATAACTTATACATATAAAATATGTTCCTCAATCCAGCCCTTTTAACTGAAATTGTTTCTTACCTAATGAAAGAACAAATAAAGGGGTACTAAACTTTCTACAAAGTACAGATTCTATGATGTAGCTCATCGGATGCCTTTTGGTTCCTGTGTGTATGCTACATACTCTCTCTCTCTCTCTCTCTCTCTCTATATATATATATATATATACACATATAATATGCTTTATATATGAATAATATATGTGTGCATATATATTTCATAAAATAATTCATAGTTTTTTCCTAAAATCCAATTTCTGACACTTTTATCTTTTGCTTTCTGAGTACATGTGAATGGGATGAATTACCTTAAACTATTCCAGTATTTTTTCATGAATAACACAAGAGAGCTGAGTGCATTATTACATTTAGTTGATTTTAGCCTTCACCCCCAAGTTGCCCCCAAAAGCCACCCTGCGGGGATTGTGGAGCCATCTGTTTCACATTCACTCTGCTGACGGTGCCGTGTTCTATTTCAGCTTTCTGTGCTCTGGGTCCGATTGATGATATTCTAGGTAGCTGCGACCCATAGTGATGAGGATCGCAGAAGATGATGGGCTCGTTAAGCACATCTCATTTTAGACAAACTGCAAGTGGCATTTTGTTTATATGGTTCATTTCGCCAACAAATTAGATTTCAAATTGATTGCTTTCCAAAATGGCTTTGTTCATCAATTCTGAGACCAGGCAATTACAATCAGAATCCTAGTAATTAATGGTGCCCCATATTTAAAATGTTTTTTAAACAGTAAGGCATTCATGAATTTCCACAGAATGTAAAATCTATTCTTGACTTTTAATCTCACTCAAGCACTATAGAGGGTAGAAATGAAATCCTTGTCTTTGCACAAATTTACTATGGAGGAAAAAGGAGATATGACTGCCCAGAAAAGGAAACTATCAGCCACTAGATACCTTTACCATGAAATAAGTGAAAGTCCAGCAGAATATGAATAAAAGGATAGCATCATGGACCATGGGGACCACTGGTATTAGATTGCAGTTGAATATTATTTGGATCACTACTCAAAAAACAATTTCTAGTATGTGGCTCTTAAAAAAAATTGATGCACTAGGTATGTAACTTATTTTTCATTCCTCAATTTCATTTTTAAGAGTAAGGTTATATTTTATGTTGTATATCTGAAATCAAATTAGAAATTGAAGAAGGGTGATGAGAAGCCTTCATGGGTCTTTCTTAAACTTTCACAGGTCAAAGCCGATAGGAATTAGCTACAGCTTTTTTTCACCAGCAATGGCACAGTATTTCTGAATGTTTGTAGAATCACTGTGTTGTTGCTGTGCTTAGTTGCTAAGCCATATCCAACTATTTGAGACACCATGGACTATAGCCCACCAGGTTCCTCTGTCCATGAGATTTCCCAGGCAAGAATGGAATGGGTTGCCACTTCCTCCTCCAGGGGCTCTTCTCGATCTAGGGATTGAACCTGTGTCTCCTGCATGTCTTTCATCAGCAGAATCATTACTGGTTTACAATTCTACTTATACCACTAACATCCTGATGAATTTTGGATAATTCTAACAATCTTTCTTTTGCAAAATAAAACATAAATTCAGATAACTGCATCAATCAAATGTATAGTTTAATTAATTATGATCACCACCCAGGAAACCAACCAGGGCAACAAATAGCCTTTTGTTATTTGAAAAATTCCTTTTATTGGCCCCCTTCCTATCATATCCTATGCTTCTTCTACTATTCTGACTTTTATAATAATCATTTCTCTACACTAAAAAAAAGTTAAATTACCCAAATGAACATCCCTCAACTTGAATTCAGCCACTCATTTAGATATTGGAAACGTTTTTTCACAGCTCCAGATTATAACCTAGAAACCTGTGAAACTCAGATCATTTAGCTCCCAGATGTGTTCATGTGTATGTGGACGTAGCTCAGCCCAGAGATGTTCACCATGCTCTTGTTTATCCCATCCCCTTACCTAGAAAGGTAAGATGGATTGCAAAGAAGATAGTGAAAAGGAAACAGTCAGGCTCCATAGGAAAAGGAAAATCTCATGAAAGTCTTGCATAAAAGAGCAACACAATTAATTCAATATTAATTGATACTCTTTGAAGGGAAAATTATGAAGAAGATCCTCACTATTCTAGCTAGTTGTAAAAATATCAATTCTGAAACTAAAGACTTTCCTTCTTGAGCATGTTCTCTAAACTCTCTAGGCTCCTGACCCTTCTGCTTTTTATCTCAGCTCTGTCTCTAATGGACACAGTGGCATTTGGCAAGCTACTTGAAAAATTGAGATCTATATTCTGGAAAGAACACCTTTGAACTTAAACCTCCCTGTATACTGTAAAGACAGAGAAATAAATTTTAAACAGAGAGTAATTTTCTCAAGGTCAAAAATCACAGAAACTTAGTTCTGATTCCAGTCTCAGTTTTTTTGACCAACCCAAGTAGATTCTCTCCAGTAACACTGCACTTACTCCATTATTTCCCTGATCTAAAATCTTGCTATAGTCTCTCATGCCTATTGTAAAACATCCAATCATGTTAGGCCTTCTTACTCAATGTCAGTCCTCAGCATTATTTGGCAGGTGAGATCATACTTTTCTCCATTTACTTCTTTTTCAGAAGGGAAGGGTATTTTAGCAGCCTTCTCTCTGTTTAATGAGAAGAGATCCTGAGGTGGATTCTTTCATTACTGAGCAGAATGGTAAGCATAAGACCACAAGTAGGAAGGGCACCTGGACTCTGGGTAGAGGTGGTATGCTGGAGTCCACCAGAAGGAGGATGGTGGATCCAGTATTGAAGAAAAGCTGTGGAGAGTTAGGCTTGGAAGAGTAGAGAGATAAGATGGTTAGCATCAGAAAAGAGATTTGGGAAAGTATACACAGTGGCCAAAGGGCTTCCCTGATTGCTCAGCCATAAAGAATCTACCTGCCAGTGCTGGAGATCTGGGTTTGAACCCTAGGTTGGGAAGATCACTGCAGAAGGAAATGGCGACCCACTCCAGTATTCTCACCTGGGACATCTCATGGGCAGAGGAGCCTGGTGGGCTGCAGTCCATGAGGTTGCAAAGGGTCAGATACAGCTTAGCAACTAAATAACAGCAGACTGGCCCAAAGTGACATTCATGATGTTTAGTCATATGGAATGTCATAAATCCTTTCTTTTCCCTTCCCATGGTGTCTTCAGAAAACAGCCACTTCTTGTTTACATATCATGGGGGATAAAGAATTTCTAAGATATATCTAATAATAGAGTCTTGCTACAAAATTGGCATAAACACAGAAACTGCTCACAGGGATCCCTACAATCAATAACTATGCTTGGACCTTTTCACTTCCTCTATTTACGCTCTTCGCTATTTAAAAATACTCTTTCTGTCTCTGTATATGTATATATGTAAAAAGCAAAAACAACACCTAGTTGTGGATGTGACTCAGAAGTAAAGCCCAATGCTGTAAAGAGCAATATTGCATAGGAATCTGGAATGTTAGGTCCATGAATCAAGGCAAATTGGAAGTGGTCGAACAGGAGATGGCAAGAGTGAACATTGACATTTTAGGAATCAGCAAGCTAAAATGGACTGGAATGGGTGAATTTAACTCAGACAATCATTATATCTACCATATGGGCAAGAATCCCTTAGAAGAAATGGACTAGCCTTCATAGTCAACAAAAGAGTCCAAAATGCAGTATTTGGATGCAATCTCAAAACGACAGAATGACATCTCTTCATTTCCAAGGCAAACCATTCAATATCACAGTAATCTAAGTCTATGCCCCAATGAGTAACACTGAAGAAGCTGAAGTTAAACTGTTCTATGAAGACCTACAAGACCTTATAGAACTAACACCCAAAAAAGATATCCTTTTCATTATAGAGGAATGGAATGCAAAAGTAGGAAATGAATTTGGCCTTGGAGTACAGAATGAAGCAGGGCAAAGGTTACTAGAGTTCTGCCAAGAGAATGCACTGGTCATAGCAAACACCTTCTTCCAACAACACAAGAGAAGACTCTACACATGGACATCACCAGATGTTCAATACCGAATCAGATTGATTATATTCTTTGCAGCCAAAGATGGAGAAGCTCTATACAGTCAGCAAAAACAAGACCAAGAGCTGACTGTGGCTCAGATCATGAATTCTTTATTGCCAAATTCAGACTTAAATTGAAGAAAGTAGGGAAAACACTAGACCATTCAGGTATGCCCTTATCAAATCCTTTACAAGTATACAGTGGGAGTGACAAATACATTCAAGGGATTAGATCTGATAGACAGAGTGCCTGATCAACTATGGATGGAGGTTCCTGACATTATACAGGAAGCAGGGATCAAGACCATCCCCAAGGAAAAGAAATGCAAAAAAGCAAAATGGTTGTCTGAGGAGGCCTAACAAATAGCTGTGAAAAGAAGAAAAGTGAAAGGTAAAGGAGAAAAGGAAAGATATATCCATTTGAATGAAGAATTCCAAAGAATGGCAAGGAGAGATAAGAAAGCCTTCCTCAGAAATCAATACAAAGAAATAAATGGAAACAATTGAATGGGAAAGACTAGAGATCTCTTCAAAAAATTAGAGATACCAATGGAACATTTCATGCAAAGATAGGCACAATAAAAGGAAGAAATGATATGGACCTAATAGAAGCAGTAGATATTAAGAAAAGGTGGCAAGATTACACAGAACTATACAAAACAAGATCTTCATGACCCAGATAATCATGATGGTGTGATTACCAACCTAGAGTCAAACATCCTGGAATGCAAAGTCAAGTGGGCCTTAGGAAGCATCACTATGAACAAAGCTAAAGGAGGTGATAGAATTCCAGTTGAGCTATTTCAAATCCTAAAAGATGATGCTGTGAAAGTGCTGCACTCAATATGCCAGCAAATTTGGAAAACTCAAGAATGGCCACAGGACTGTAAAAGGTCAGTTTTTATTAGAATCCCAAAGAAAGGCAATGCCAAAAAATGCTCAAACTACCACACAATTACACTCATCTCACATACTAGTAAAGTAATGCTCACAATTCCTTAAGCCAGGCTTCAGCATTACGTGAACTGTGAACTTGCAGATGTTCAAGATGGATTTAGAAAAGGCAGAGAAACAAGAGATCAAATTGGCAACATCCGCTGGGTCATCAAAAAAGCAAGAGAGTTCCAGAAAAATATCTACTTCTGTTTTATTGACTATGCCAAAGCCTTTGAAAGTGTGGACTACAACAAACTGTGGAAAAGTCTTAAGGAGAAGGGAAAACCATACCACCTGACTTGCCTCTTGAGAAATCTGTATGCAGGTCAGGAAGCAACAGTTAGAACTGGACATGGAACAACAGACTGGTTCCAAATCAGGAAAGGAGTATGTCACGGCTGTATATTATTATCTTGCTTATTTAATATGTATGTAGAGTACATCATGAGAAATGCTGGGCTGGATGAAGCACAAGCTGGAATCAAGATTTCCAGGAGAAATATCAATAACCTCAGATTCGCAGATGACACCACCTTTATGGCAGAAAGTGAAGAACTAAAGAGCCTCTTGCTGAAAATCAAAGAGAAGAGTGAAAAAGTTGGCTTAAAACAACATTATGAAAGCTAATGTCATGGCATCGGGTCCAATCATTTCATGACAAATAGTTGGGGAAACAGTGGAAACAGTGGCTGACTTTATTTTGGGGGGCTCCAAAATCACTGCAGATGGTGACTGCAGCCATGTAATTAAAAGATGCTTACTACTTGGAAGGAAAGTTATGACCAATCTAAATAGCATATTAAAAAGCAGAGACATTACCTTGCCAACAAAGGTCCATCATTTTTTTTCCAATAGTTTTGTATGGATGTGAGAGCCGGACTATAAAGAAAGCTGAGTTCAAAAGCAAAGAATTGATGCTTTTGAACTGTGGGTTGGAGAAGACTCTTGAGAGTCCCTTGGACTGCAAAGAGACCCAACCAGTCCATCCTAAAGAAAATCAGTCCTGAATAGTCATCTGAAGGACTGATGGTGCTGAAATTCTAATACTCTCTTCACCCGATGCAAAGAACTGACTCATTTGAAAAGACCCTGATGCTGGGAAAGACTGAAGGCAGGAGGAGAAGGGGATGACAGAGGATGAGATGGTTGGATGGCATCACCAACTCAATGGAAATCAGTTTGAGTGAACTCTGGGAGCTGGCAATGGATAGGGAGGCCTGGCATGCTGCAGTCCATGAGGTCACAAAGAGTCAGACATGACTGAGCAACTGAATTGAACTGAACTGAAGTAAGTATTATATATCACTCATAAATGTTTCCTGTGCAACTAGCACTATCCATATTTTACACATAGTATATGATTTAATTTACAATGCCTTAAAGTACTTTTACTCTCCCTCTTTTACAAATGAGTCTCAGTGAGGTCATATGGTTTGCTCTAGATACATAGGTAGTAAGCAGTAGGGTAGGGCTGTGAACTCAGGAAGTCTGGCTCTAGATCCCTTGCTCTTAACCACCACTCTTTCCTAGCTCTTTAATACCACTGCTCTGGTACATGTCAACTCGCTTTCCTTACATATAAATATATTTTATCTTCTCAACCTTAGTGGCAAGCTCCCTGAGAATATAGAGAGTTTGTCTTTCACTTTATATTCTACAGATTGTTTTGAGCTGACTGCTTTGGTGAAGTGAGGCATTTGATTGGATTAGTATCTTACAAATACTTAAAGTTAGAATAACTCTCTTAACAAATGACGTCTGACTCTAGATGCTAATGTGAAAGGCACAGCTTTTCTAATCAAAATTAAATAATTTGTCCCAGGTCAATGAACTAGAGTACTAAGAGAGTTTGAACTAAGACCTCTACTCTATACCCCAATCCTTATGTACTACGCAGCCTTATATGATAAATCTTTCTCAAGACAGTATCTTTAAAACAACAGAACAGAGAGAAACTAAGATGGCGGAGGAATAGGACGGGGAGAACACTCTCTCCCCAATAAATATACCAAAAGAACTTTTAAAGGCCGAGCAAACTCCAAAAAACAGGAACTGAATGCTGGCAGAGGACATCGGGCATCTGGAGAGGCGACCCAGTGCCGACGTGAGGAGTAACAGTGAAGAAACCTAGGCTCACCCACCAGAAAACCACACAAGCCTTTCCACCCAGGAAACTTCGACAAACCACGCATCCAACCCCTCCCATAGAGAGGAATCCCCACAATAAAGGGACAACACAGCAAGATAAACAAGATGAAAAGGCAGAGAAATACCCAGCAAGTAAAGGAACAGGATAAATACCCCCTAGACCAAACAAAAGACGAAGAGATAGGAAGTCTACCTGACAAAGAATTCCGAATAATGATAGTGAAAATGATCCAAAACCTGGAAAATAAGTTGGAGTTACAGCTCAATAACCTGCAGGCAAGGATTGAGAAGATGCAGGTAAGCTTTAACAAAGATTTAGAAGAAATGAAAAAGAGACAAAATACAATGAATAATGCAATAAATGAGATCAAAAACACTCTGGAGGGAACCAACAGTAGAATAACAGAGATAGAAGACAGAATAAGTGAGGTAGAAGACAGAATGACAGAAATAAATGAAACAGAAAGGAAAAATGAAAAAAGAATTAAAAGAAATGAAGACAACCTTAGAGACCTCTGGGACAATATTAAACGCACCAATATTCGAATCATAGGAGTCCCAGAAGAAGAAGACAAAAAGAAAGACCATCAGAAAATTCTTGAAGAGATAATTGTAGAAAACTTCCCTAAATTGGGGAAGCAAATAGCCACTCAGGTCCAAGAAACACAGAGAATCCCAAATAGAATGAACCCCAAGCGGGACACCCCAAGACACATATTAATCAAATTGGCAAATATCAAATACAAAGACCAAATATTAAAAGCAGCAAGGGAGAAGCAAAAGATAACTCACAAGGGAAATCCCATAAGGATAACAGCTGATCTCTCAACAGAAACGCTTCAGGCCAGAAGGGAATGGCAAAACATACTTAAAGTCATGGAAGAAAACAATCTACAACCCCGACTACTCTACCCAGCAAGGATCTCATTCAAATTTGAAGGAGAATTCAAAATTTTCTCAGACAAGCAGAAACTGAGAGAATTCAGCAATACCAAACCAGCCCTCCAACGAATGCTAAAGGATCTTTCCTAGATAGGAAACACCGATGGGATAGATAATCTGGAGCCCAAAACAATAAAATAAATGGCAGCGGGATCATACTTATCAATAATTACCTTAAATGTAAACGGGCTGAATGCCCCAACCAAAAGACAAAGATTGGCCGATTGGATACAGAAACAAGACCCCTATATATGTTGTCTACAAGAGACCCACCTCAAACCTAGGGACACATATAGACTGAAAGTTAAAGGCTGGAAAAAGATATTCCATGCAAATAAAGACCAAAAGAAAGCAGGAGTGGCAATACTCATATCTGATAAAGTAGACTTTAAAATAAAGGCAGTGAAAAGAGATAAAGATGGACATTACATAATGATCAAAGGATCAATCGAGGAAGAAGAAATAACAATTATAAATATTTATGCACCTAACATAGGAGCTCCACAATATGTAAGGCAAATGCTAACAAATATGAAAGGGGAAATCAACAACAACACAATAATAGCAGGAGACTTTAATACACCACTCACACCAATGGATAGATCAACTAGACAGAAAAGTAACAAGGAAATTCAAACTTTAAATGAAACAATAGACCAACTAGACCTAATTGATATCTATAGGTCATTCCACCCCAAAACAAGGAATTTCACCTTTTTCTCAAGTGCACACGGGACCTTCTCCAGGATAGATCACATCCTGGGCCATAAATCTAACCTTGATAAATTCAAAAATATTGAAATCATCCCAAGCATCTTTTCTGACCACAATGCATTGAAATTAGATAACAACTACAGGAGAAAACCTCTCAAAACTTCCAACATATGGAGGCTCAACAACACACTGCTGAATAACCAACAAATCGCAGAAGAAATTAAAAATGAAATTCAGTTATGCATGGAAACGAATGAAAATGAAAACACAACAGCTCAAAACCTATGGGACACTGTGAAAGCAATGCTAAGGGGAAAGTTCATAGCAATACAAGCTCACCTCAGGAAACAAGAGAAAAATCAAATAAATGACCTTACTATACACCTAAAGCAACTAGAAAGGGAAGAGATGCAGAAGCCCAGGTCTAGTAGAAGGAAAGAAATCTTAAAGATCAGGGCAGAAATTAATGCAAAGGAATCAAAAGTGACCATAGCAAAAATCAACCAAGCCAAAAGCTGGTTCTTTGAGAAGATAAATAAAATTGACAAACCGTTAGCCAGACTCATCAAGAAACAAAGGGAGAAGAACCAAATCAACAGAATTAGAAATGAAAACGGAGAGATCACAACAGAAAACACAGAAATAC
>ML662438.1:4292156-4365578 GCA_007570785.1 Antilocapra americana
GGGTGCGTGGAGAGAGGGGGGCCCCCGGGAGAAGAAACTTATATAAAGGCGATAACATATAAAAAATAGGCAAAAAAAAAAAAAAAAAAAAAAAAAAAAAAAAAAAAACAGAACACAAAATTGCATTACCCAATTAAGCAGGATGACACATAAGAAGATGAATTTTTTGTGTTTTTAATATTATTCATCCAACAGTATGTATTGGTTATTTTTAGGAAGTACTAGGAATGAAATACATCTGGCAGCAAGAGACAATTCCCTGTACACATATGATTTAGGGAAGTAGAATATGAAATTATGTAAAGAAAAATGTGGCTTAAAATGTCTGAAAATATTAAGAGGTGGTAAAATGTGAATGTGCTAAATGAAGTTGTAAATTCTTTATCCCTAGAGGTTTGAATCAGAGGCATTCAGATAATAACCATCTGGAAATGATGGAAAGGGTGTACTACATGTGTTGGTCAGAAGCCTGGACTACAAGTTTTCTCTTTTCCAGCATCAAAAGTTTACAATTTTATTATTTTACACAGTCTAATCGACATAAAGGACATTTAACGAATGTCACTGAACCATGAGAATTTTACACACACAAACACCAATAGCACCAGTATATAATAATGCTGAGAACATTATGGATGTCTTAGTAATCTCTTTCATTCAAATTCCTGTCTTCCTGAGTGGATATAGCAACCCTTCCTATCATTTAAATTCAAATTGACAATATTTGAATTTCTTATTAGAAACTATAACTTTCCGAAAAATTATTCATTTGCCTGAATAGCATAAACTCAAATATTTCTTTCATCAACAGCAAAATTTATATTTTCTTTCCAGATTAATGCCTCCATTTGTATTCTAAAGACAACTATGTTACATAAGAAAACTAAGTGCTCACAACTTTGAATTGGTTTAATGTCCATTATAGTTCCCTCTGTTGGGCTTTAAGATTTTAGAAAGGGAATGCAAATTAAATTGAGTGAGGAAGAAATAAATGCCTCTTTGATTCATAATAAATTGATCTGAAAAGCTTACTGATCATCAAAATGTTACATCTGGACTTGTTATCACATGGAAATTCATTATAGAAAATATACTATGAAGATTGAGTTGGCTAATGCAGCATGTAAACTATCATTTCTGCTATGATTTGGAATTATACTTTCTCATTTAGTGACGATTGCTTTGATGGGCATTCATCAAAGTATTTGGCATAAATACTTACATGAAATACCTATCACTTACAAGCCATGTTCATAACATTATACTACTAATATCTGCCTAATTCCTGAAAAATAAATGCTGCTTTGATCTACATGACACTATCTTATCCAGCTACCATGTAAACAATGGTCAGAAACTTAGGGTTTTGATGACTATCAAACAGATACCAACCTCATAATCCTCTAAGGCAGTGTCATCCAATGCAGATAAATGTGAGCCACAAATACAAGGCACACATGAAATTTTAAATTTGTAGAGATATTAAAAAACAATTTTGATACTGAGCAGGACCCTGTGGGACCACTGGGCAGAAAAGCCTTTCTGTGGCCCCCATTTCTAGATTATAAAAAATAGCCTTCATTCAGCCTATGTGGCTTTCCCTGAGTTTTAAATGAGCATATTCAAATGGTTGCTAATTAAGGAAGGTAGATGTGGAGACAAGGGAGTACCTGAATGCTTACTCAGTTGTGACTGGCTCTTTGCAACCCCTGAGGACTGTAGCCCACCAGCCTCCTCTGTCCATGGAATTTTCCAGGCAGGAATACTGGAGTGAATTGCCACTTCCTACTGCAGGGGATCTTTGTGACCCAGGGATTGAATCTACATCTCTTTCATTTTCTGTATTGTCAGGCAGAATCCCTAGTATTAGTGCCACCTGGGAAGCCCTATTTAAGTGTATACATGCAAACTATCTTTATTTCAACATATAATTATCATAAAAATATTAATTATTTTTTACTATTTTTGGTAATAAATCTTTGCAATCTGGTGTGCACTTACACTGAGTACGTTTCTTTCTACCAGCCACATTCCAAGTGCTCAATAGTTACATGTGGCTGTGGCTACTTCAGATCCTGGCTTCACCATGAATATAAACAAAGGAAGCTAGTGGTACTGTACCTGACAACACAATTCTAAAAGCTAAACTTTCCACATTTTATCTTAATAACCAGTCCCTACTTTTCAGCCCTTTTTCATATTGCAGATAATGATAATAATTACCTATGTTTCAGCATCATTTAACCCTAGTGGGAAACAATTCCAGCAAGATATTAAAATCTCTGACCGTAATAATGAATGGATATAAAATGTCATGCGAGTGTAGATGTCAGGCAAGGGTGTGCTCCTCGGTTCTTGTCTCATCACAACAAAGATTTGGAGTGATGGACATTGAAGCCCTCGGCAGGTCACAGCTCTCGTATCTTGGACAGACTGTGTTATAGCTCTCAGGTCTCAAACAGACTGTGCTATAGCTCTTAAATAAATCAGTGTTACAGCTCAATGTTACAGCTCTATTTTATTTAGAAGATGCTAGCAGTAGAATCCATCCTCGAAGCACAAGGGCATGCTGATCCAAAGATGCAAAGAGAAGAACACCAGAGCAGTTGGGGAGAGAGGGAGAGTTCATCCTCGAAGTATGGGGGAGAGAGAGAGAGCGAGCGCTTTGGGTCCTCTTTTATATGTTTTTTTCTGCCCCCTGGGCCTGTCCTATGCAAATTGGGCTAGTCAGGCTACCTGAAGTCCTCACTCAGGTCCTTGAACCTTCCTTTGACTTTCCTTGTTCTATTTTTGCGGGCTTTTCCCTTCCTTGTCTTCTAGCCACCGCCATTTTGGACTCCTGTTTCCTATTCTAGCTATCTAACATAAAGGCAGTTTGGACTTTTACTATTTAAATTCTCATGCATTAGGGAAATAGAGCAAGAAAGTTTTCTCAGCCTCCCTTACTCTCATGGATGCTAAGCCCAACCCATTAGATTAGTCCCTTTTGATTCTATCTTTGGTACCAAGGACATTTCTTTGTTCTCTTTTTTTTTTTTTTTGTCTTTAATTGCTTGGGTTTTTTGTTTTGCTTTGTTTTTTAAATGTACCCTGCTAACTGGGCTAAAGAATCTTAGTAGCCCAGCTCTGTACAATCTGCAGATGAAAAAGATTTAAATCCTTACCTGGTTATGCCATCTCTGTTCATTTCATGAATCCTGCTGCCCTGAGACTAAACTGGAAAGAAATCTATTTAATCAGAGGAATTGCTATAGACTGTAGTGACGTATATAGTTTGCTAATGTTCTCTATACAATCTGTACAGAGTTACTTAATTTGAAATACTTGACAATTCTTAAAAATCAGATTTCAAAAGGCTCTGATTCACAATTTTTGTGTGTGAAAAATTCTGTCTGATGATCTCAAGTCCCAGTTCTTGCGTGGGATCCTGCCACTCTAAACCTCCATCCCATGTGACCACTTGAGTACTCTTGTGTCTGCCCCTTGCTGTGTGTGTTTGTGTTATTGGATTTGGACTGCTGAGCACAGCCAGGGACAGGGTCAAGCCTTTCTGTCTTATTTATTGAGCTCATGACTCAGTGTCAGCTTGTCCCTGCCTCTGTTGGAGCCCTGACAGCAATGACACTGATGACTTGGTCTGTGGTGATTATTTTTCCTTGGTCGCCAAAGTGCATGTGAAACAAAGCTATGATTAATCTCTCTTATAGAACTTATTTGAGAATCAATGGTCATGCTGTTATTGAATTATATGTGAAATGAAGCCCTAACTCAACAAAGAAACATATCTCTTGATCAGTGTTATGTACAAAATCTTATTGGATTGGACAGTGAATATTCAGTTTGCACCTGGGAATTCAATAATACAGGCATTGGTAAATTTCCTTGAAAAATTGTGCTTCTTAAACCTTATATTTGGTTTCTAAATCCCCTACTTGTCCTTGCATTTAACTTGTAGGAAAATGTTGATTATTATATGAATATACCTGTTTTTTGTCAAGCTGTCTCCATTAGTTTCCTAGCCCTGCCATAACAAATTGCCACAAAGTAGGTAGCTTAAAACTATGATAATTTATCCTCTCATAACTCTGCAGGCAGGAAATCTGAAATCTAGATGTCAGCAGGGGCACACCCTCTCCAAAATTTCTAAGAGAAATTTCATTCATACCTCTCCAAGCTCATGTACTAAGAGTTTTGTGTTTAGGCTTTGGAGTGAAAAGACTTGGATCCAAACCTTGATTTCATCATGTACTAGCTGTGCAGACTTAGAAAGAAAACCCCACTTCTCTGAGCTTCAGTTTTTAATTTTGAATTGAGTTGAATAATGGTAATCACCTCATAGGGTTGTCATTAATTTAAATGAGATGATGCTTATAAGCCACTTGGAACAAAGACAATATGTAGCAAAAGTTCAAAAAATTTTTCAGTCCATTATTGAAGACATAGTAGGTTTCAGAGTAACCTTTATAAACTTCAATTGTAAGTTCTCTGGAAATATGCCTGTAATCTGATCTCTACTACAATGTTATGATGCACAGACAAATGCTAAATATTTTAAAACATTTATTAACTGAAACCCACGTAAGTAGAATTAAATCACAGTTATTTTTTAGGAGTCTTTACACAACTATTACAAAACTACTCTCTGTAGTATCACTCTTCTCTATAGTGTAACTATACTGATATCCAAAACATCAAGGTCAGAGGACTAATACACAATCAAACTTGTATATGAGTGTCTAAGGTGTACAATGTACCTTCCTTGATGAAACAACTTTAATTCTCTCTTCTTGGTGAATGTCTGTCAGTTTGTGTGATTCCATCTCTCTCTAAATTCCCCTCACACTTAACATCTTGCCAGATACTCAAAATTTACCATACTAAGCTATTTTCAATCCATGGTTTGCGACTTACTAGGGCATGATGAAACCAATTCAGTTTGAGATAAAGAGAAACTTTTTTTTTTCTTTTATGAAATCCAATAGAATAGAATGGAATGAAATCAAAGACAAGACAATATATGACTTGTGAGAATAAATACTGTTTTTTTGAAATTTTTGCATCTGTTTTTCATATGAATGAATATGAGCTTCCCAGATGGTGCTAGTAGTAAAGAACCTGCCTACCAATGCAGAAAATGTAAGAGATATGGGTTCGATCCCTGGGTGGGAAAGATTCCCTGGAGGAGGGCATGGCAACCCACCCCAGTATTCTTACCTGGAGAATCCCATGGGAAGAGGAGCCTCGTGGGCTACAGTCCACAGGGCCACAAACAGGCGGACACAGCTGAAGTGACTGAAGTGACTGAGCACGCACACTTAATTAACTTCGGTCATATGACATGTGGGTAACTATGATGAGTACAATAGTTCTGAGCCTAGGTCCTCAGAAGCCTTGTGGGTTTGTTTTTCTCTTGTGTTACTGCCATTGTCATGAGAACATGCTTTAGCTAGGTTTCTGGGCAAAGGAGGATGAGGAACATATGAAGCAGAGCTGCTCCTGCCACTTCACTGAACTGCAGCTTTAAGTGGGGCTGCCCCATGTCGCCCAACCTAGATGAGCAGAACCTGACCAACAGACCCATGAGTATGAAGGGCCATTTTACATCACTTGTTATTGGGATAATCTCTTACACATCTCCAGTGTTACAAGAGCTAACTGATGCAGTGCCCAGCACTGTGGCTGACCCATATAGTTGTTTGATAAATATTAGTTCTTTAGTGACAACAATCTTTCATCTGACATTTCAGTTCATTCATGTTACACAGTAAAGAGTAAAACCTCTTTTTATTTTATATGATTTGTTTTGAAAGGCCAATTACTAACACAAACTTGGGAAATAAAATACTAAATAAAAAATTAAAGATGACAAGCTCGAAAGTCTTGAGCTTATCTGTTTAGTGTCAGTATCCTTCTAATAATCCCTAATTATTATGCTTCTCATTAATCCCTTAAGTTAAGAGAAGAATATAAAATGGTATGAACATAGTATAGAAGAAAAATTGATTCACACCAATATCTACTAAGCTGGTGACCACAATGCCCATTAAACTGTTGGTATAAAGTTTCAGGCATTTGGATGAAAGCCCCAATATGTTTTACAAACACCTTTTAAAATAATCAGGGGAATATATTCTGCCTACTTCCCACCCAAGTAGAATTTGAACCACAGTGGAAGATGATAGGTTTATATTTCACTAATATAATCCTCCACACAACTTGGTATTCTCAAAACGAATCCTTATACCTTAAGTGCCTAATACCTGAAGGCTTGAAGTGGTTTTTTGTTTGCATCTGGGCTTTTTCCATTTTACCAAGACACACAGTGAAAAAGCACACCAAGTCTCAGTTTTCCTCTGAGACCCAGGGAAAGATTTCTCATGAAGCCTCAATGGAAGCACTCTTCAATTTGATGTCTAAAAATGCCTCAGACAACTTAAAATGCAGACTAAAAGTCACCACTTTTGCTTCTGATTTCCTTTAGCAACACAAGTATGTACACTTAGCCAAATATGGGGGGAAAGAGCTCTAGAAGGTGTTCAGCAGCATTCAGTTTACATATTTGTTTGATATTTCTACCAGAAAACATAAACCAAAGGACAGAACTGTGATTTTGCAATGTCTCATGACAACTTTTGTAGTAAGAAAGTCCTTTACCTAATTCTAGACATTTCCTCTGAAAACTAGGTTCTACATGTATGCATTACAATGTATAGCATTCATTAAGTTGTAAGTTCAACTTCCAGATAGATATGTAGTATTTAATGAGTGCTCACTTTCTTCCTAAAATTTAGAAGGAAAGATTTGTGAAATAAAGATTAATGAGTCATCCATTTAAAACTTTCTCTTTTCCTTTTCATTTGCACACTATGATAATAACAGTAAGTGCATTTATTAATTTCACAGATATTGTGCAAATAGTTATTATGTACCATGCATCATTTCAGATCCTGAGGAGTTATAGTTTCACAGAGGAGTTGGACATTAATCAAGAAATCAGAGAAAAATATAATATATAAACCTATGACAAGTACCATGAAATAAAGGTGCATGTAACAGGAGGACTGACCTAATCTGGGAATATGGGGAAGGCTTCCATGTGGAAGTGAATACATTAAAAATAAGTAAAGCTATCTAAGTAAACAGAGTGGGCAATGGGGCCTTTCTAGGTAGAGTGATCAGCATATGGAAAGCAGGGAGCTTACTTAAGTACCTTAATCAAAAAGACAGTGTAGGCAGAACAAAGAGTATTAAAAAGAAGAATGGTATGATAATTGGCAGGAGGTAAGGCAGAGAACTGACTAGCAGTTGGGCTGGGAAACTTCATGCTCCATGTGGCCCTCCAGGTCTACTCTATACCCTTTACCATCCCACTATATACCTTAGAAGACAAAGCTTCAAAAACTCTACCAAAGGACTTACCCTCCAGCTTCCAGGTGTATCCAGCCAATGGGAGGCACCAGGAAACTGGATGATGAGATGACTGAAAAAAGAGTTTATTCCTCTACTATAAGCATACCCACAGACTGAAATCCAAAACATATGTTGCTATTCATATTCACATATTAAAATAAGCACCTTGACTATAAAATATAAATTGGATTGAGAAGGGCAAGAATAGACAGAGACCTAACATTAGCTTAGATAGGAAAATAATGGTAGAAATACAGAGAACTTGATGGATTCAAGATGGAGAAAAAGACCCCCAAGGTGAACTCTAACATTTGTCTATGCAACTTGATAGAAAGCAGTACCATTGATTGAGGAAAGCACCCCGGGAGTGAGGGTGGGGCGACACAAAAAAAAAGGTTTGCAGATGACTACTAAGCATTTGTCTTTGGATGTGTTGAATTTGAGGTCACTTTGAGATGTCTAACTGGAGAAAAAAAAAAGGACAGCTGGGTACACAGATCTGAAACTCTAACAAAAGGTCAGGACTTGGATATTTATATTTGGGAGTTTTTGACATGTGGTGATGATTAAAACTATAGTTGTATGTGAGTTTTCCTACAGAGTGAGAATAAGGTACAGGCCCAGCTTTAAGAAACTCAATGAATTCAGAAGGATTAAAAAAAAAAAAAAAAAGGAACAGCAGAGATTTGATGGGTATGTGTGATACCAGGGAAATGTACAGCATAGAAGACAGGAAACAGTATATACAATAGTGAGAATCATATGGTTGACTGAAAATATGTGAAAAACCATTCTTTCTACCATGCCATTCTAGTCCACTGCTTTCTGGGGAAATAAATATCATGTTTTAAAGTAAGGTGCATTCTATACCATGGAACAATATTATTGCACATAGGTTCCCTTTGATTTTGACCCTTTCTGATGTCTGCCCTTTTCTGCAATAGAAGATAGTTTTCATAGCTCTCACCTGTAATAGAGTTCAGTGCTATATCCTGCTGCTTCTGGTTATTATTACTTACCTCAGTCAGAACTGAAGCAATGGATCCAGCCGCTAGGAACTTGGATTCCAGGTAACCAAGGTTTTATTCTAGCAAACTTCTGCCTGCAGAGAAAGAAAGACAAACACAGAGAGGTTAACTTTTCCAAGGACACATACTAGAAAACAGTGGAGTCAGATTCAAACTAATACTTTCTGATGATCAAATTTCCTATTGTATGACGCTCGAAGGCATCAGCATAACTACTCAGTGTACTCTTTCCCTAACCTTGATGTAGCAAGCAGAGACGTGATAACAAAAACCCTCATCAGGAGGACATTCATCAGAATCAGTAACACCAGCAACTGTAGTCTTCATCCTTTGAAAAATACGCCTTTGTCTCAATCACCTAGATTGGCTATGTAACAAAAATACCATAGATTGGAAGGCTTAAACCACATTTATTTCTCATAGTTTTGGAAGCTGTTTTATATTGTGCATGCTAACTCACTTCAGTAGTGTCCAGCTCTTTGCGACCATATGGACTGTAGCCCACTGGACTCCTCTGTCCATGGGATTCTCCAGGCAAGAATACTAGAGTGGGTTGCCATGCCCTTCTCCAGGGGATCTTCCCAACCCAGGGATCAAACCCAAGTCTCTTACATCTCCTGCATCAGCAGTAGGGTTATTTACTACCAGCACCACCTGGGAAGACCAATTATACACACACACACACACACACACACACACACACATATAACATCTTTATCTATTCATCTGTTGATGACGAGGTTGCTTGCATATCTTGGCAATTGTTAATAATGCTGCTATAGACATTGGGATGTGTGTATCTTTTTGTTTGCTTGAGACTGTCATTTTTTAATTTACTTCAACATTTTAGGGGAAAGGAGAGACACAATCCTTAAGGGGCTGTACAAAGCCTGCCTTGCTTACTGAGACAGAGAAGTTAAAATAGCGTTTAACACTCTTGGAGATAGGTCTCAAATATTTTCCAAACTCATAAAAATCATGACTTGTTATCAACAGTGCAGATAATTTCATACTGTTGTGACATGATTGCATGGTTAGCTTGCCTGCAGTTTAAACTTAAGGTACCAAAAAAGAAAAAAATCTCATTTTGCTCATACTTCCCCTGTTTTGTGGAAAACTATTCACCTATCAAAACCAAGCAAGAAACAAACCTGTGATCTTCTCACCCAACATATTTGAATAAGCTAGATTTAGTTTGTTTCACTTGCTTTTTACAGTTCATGTGAGTTTGTTTGTTTTTTTTTTTTTTAATAGCAGCTGATTTTTCTCCAAGGACAAGTAGGTGCTACATCAGAAAATTTCTCTGACAGTATGGAAAGTCTGGGCCACTTCAACATTAGGCCAGTGGATTTGGTGTCACAATTTAATTGAACCAAGCAGTGCTATCATAACTACTGTGTGAGGGCTCTGTTCTCCACAGCTTTGGAGAACTTAATTATTAAATCCACCCCACTGGCTGAAAGACAACATTGTTCTTTAGGAAGAATGCATGATTGTGTTTCATTACAAACAAGTATTATCAGACTGGGTAATAAATTAAGGTCTATCTCAGTTTTAGACTGTGATTTTCTAAATTAAATTGCAATGGAAATTTTTATCAAGCAAAATAAGTTAACCATTAGAGGGGTTGTATAGTTGGAAATTAGATGAAGTAAATAACAAGGCAAAATTTACCACAAATTAGAACCCAAATTAAAATGTGTGATTGACAGAGTCTGAGCTGCTGGGGTGTTACTGCCAAAGATGGGTACCCTTGAACTTTATGACAATCTGTTGACTGCCATTATTTCACAAGTCCAGTGCTATTACCAACCTAAAATAATACAGATCACTGTCTCTAATTTTACCTTGGAAAATGGTCAAATACAAGGGTGTCTCTAAGCCTCCTAAAATTTAGGGCCCATCTGCTCTCAATTGGTAGGAAGATTGAGAATGTGTTACAGACCCTAAGACAAATCCACCTGGGAGGCTGAAGCCCTGGCCGCTTGTCATGGGATTGCTCTTCCTTCACCTATGAACACATTGTCTTCTATAAGTTGTCATGAGGACAGCATGATTGAGAAGACCTATAATACCAACAGACTCAGAAGCTAATTCACATAAATTATAATCAATAAAAGACATGTTACAGCTATTATACCTTATATGACATCATGAGAATTTTTGAGTGCTTTCTTTTTTGTAACATTTCTGTATAAGAATAGAAGTCCATCTTTCAGTGCCCCAAATGTGCACGGGGAAATTTTAATTAGATATTCACCCTACATCTTATAAAAAAGGGAAGGAGTAGTTTATGTCAGGTGAAACAGAGACCAGACATATTCTTGTAGCTCAAGATCACCTTCCCAAATTGGGGATTGTGGAGGAAAGGCATCTTCAGTTCCACTTAGACTATTTATCTTAATTTCTTAGAGTGCCATGATCAAGTACCATAAACTACGTGCCTTAAAACAACACAAATACACTGTCTGACAAATCTAGAGAATGTAAGCTCCAAATCAAGGTGCCAGGAAGGCTGATTCCATCCGAAGGTTCTGAGTGACACTATTTCATACTTCTTTCCTGGTTTCTGGTGAAGGCTGGCAATGCTTGGCATCCTTGGCTTGTAAACACATCATTTCAATCTCTGCCTCTGCCTTTACATGATTTTCTTCCTATGTTTCTCTCATCTTCCTCCTATAAGTACAACAGTCATCTTGGATTAGGGCCCACCCTACCCTACAGTGACCTTATCTTAATTAACCACAACTGTGGAAGCCCTATTTTCCAATAAGGTCACACTGTGAGTATCTGGGGGTTAAGACTTCAACATGTCTTTTGGCTGTTGAGTTGCTCAGTTGTGTCTCACTCTTTGTGGGATATGACTCAACCCACGATATCATTTAAGCAATTCTGAAAGGCGATCTCAGCAGAAAATGAGAAACTGATATGGATAAAAACCTCATCTTTACTTTTAGTTTTCTTAAACAGAGGACAAAAAAAATGTGGTTTTTTTTAAATTTTATCTACCATCTGACTTAATTAAAACTTTTACTCACTGCATTTTATAAGGAAATATTAACTAATTTATGGCCTGACAAGGAGGGAGGTGGGATTTCCCTGATGGCTCAGACAGTAAAGAACCTGCCTGCAGTGCAGGAGACCCAGGTTCAATCTCTGGGTTAGGAAGATCCTCTGGAGAAGGGGATGGCAGCCCATTCCAGGATTCTTGCCTGGATAATTCCATGGACAGGAGAGATTGGTGGGCAACAGACCATGGAATAGCAAAGAGTTGGACATGACTGAGCAACTAACACACACTTACACAAGGAGGGAGGCTATCCTGATTTGTGGTTGAAATATCCCCTAAGGTAAAGAATTTATCCAATGGAAATGTCCTGTGTCACTCATCTTCTGTCTGTTGTAGATCAGGGTACTTCTATACAGAAGTGCATCAATAAATATGTATTAAATGTCTTAACCCAATAAGGTTTCCCTTTATGAGGTACTATGTAATTGCCAAAGGTGGTTTCTGCAGCTATGTGTGGAATTCTTGGGAACTCAGAGAGACTCCATTTAAAGTAATACATAGTGCTTGACCTTGTATTTAATCAGCCAGATTATTGTGTCCGATTGAATCTAGCTGAGAGATTAACAAACATGAGCTTTAAATCAAGCCACAGAAATATTAGAAAGTGTTTCCCTCTCATAAAACAAGCTTGTCTCAATAAAACAAGCCTAGAAATGGATTACCAGGTCTGTACCTAATATTGAAATACTAGAATAACCTGATGAGTTATTTCACCTTACAGTATCTGATGCTTAAAGAATCTTGGCAAGCAACAGAGGGCTAACATCTTCAGGAGAGCTATTCCCTATTGACAGAGGGATTTCTGCCTTGCCAAACTCAGTACCAAATGTCCAGCCTCCTTAATTGCAATCT
Source organism: Antilocapra americana (assembly GCA_007570785.1). Classification (NCBI taxonomy): domain Eukaryota; kingdom Metazoa; phylum Chordata; class Mammalia; order Artiodactyla; family Antilocapridae; genus Antilocapra; species Antilocapra americana. The sequence continues at coordinate 4,304,517 of ML662438.1, forward strand.
TGGCTCTCTGGAAGTCAAAGTCTATGACCCCCATGACAGCCTTCAAGACCCTGACCCCCTTCTTCAAAAACCAAAGGTCAAAGCGAGGCCCATTGGCAGCTCTATTTGCATTCAGGTACCAAGAACAGCAGGGTTATTCTGATTAGAAATGTGGCACAGCCTGACTTAAACATGCTCAGAGATGTAACCAAATGTTCTGGAAAGAGAAGAGGTACAGCAAACAAGGCCCCCTGCTAATTTTCACAGCCTGATGTCTCATCACTTCATGTTTCTCTGTCTATGCTCAGCCAGGTCACCAAAGATGATGTGTTCACTCATTCTGTTTCTCATTTGCATTGCTTCTCAACTCTGGGTTCCTTGTATACACTCTCTGGTACTCCTAATGCTTTTATGAACTTTACTGTACTTAGAAAATACTGCATTGATCTGTCTTTGTTGTGTAACTGTAGTTTCCCTGAAAAGTGGTCACAGCTTCCTGAATCTGTGCCAGGTGTTGCTCCTCTATGCTCCCAGTTGCTTCCTATAAGTGGATCTCTCAGCACTCACCACACTGTATGCTAGAACTGCTTGTATGTATTACTGTATCCCTTGCTGGATTTAAGACCCTTAAAGACAGAGACCAGGTCATATTTAAATTTTAGGCTCAAGATACTCAAAATAGTGATTAGTACTCAATTGCTTCAGTCATATCCGACTCTTTGTGACCCTATATACTATAGCCATCCAGGCTCCTCTGTCCATGGGATTTTCCTGGCAAAAATACTGGAGTGGGTTGCCACACTGCCCTCCAAGGGATCTTCCCAACCCAGGGATTGAACTGTGGAAGATGGGAAAAGCCATACAAAGCAATGGAAAAAGCCTGGCACTAAGATTCAGATGAGCAGGGTCCTAATCCTGGCTTTCAAGTAAGGGCTCATGTATCAGACATTGGATGGAAACCAGGGTCAAAACTGAGAAGCCTTTTGGGCATACTAATACTATGGCAGTCTAATGCTTGGCCCACTCAATTTTTTGAGATGGAATGTGAAATTAGCTCAATTTGGTTGAAATTTGAGTAGTTTGTTTAGTCCTGTTGTCTTACACCAGGATCCCAGCCAATATCATGTAAATATTTGAATTTGTGACTCCTGATTTGAATTATCTGAGTCTACATTTCTTCACTGTAAAATGCTGTGGGTGGAGGCTTAGATAATTCTTAACTGACCTTTTAGCCCTAGAAATATTTAGAGACACAGACAAAGCATGACCATTTGACATGTTCTGGGAAAAGAAAAATGATACAATTGTAATACGATATGCCAGTCTCTAGGACAACCAGAAAATATAAAGAGTATAAAAGTAAACTTTTGCATCCTATTTCCAGTTCCCCAATTTTGTGATATGTCCATTTTGTAAAGTAGGAAGTCACTGAAATAAAACAATTTGAAATGAAAATGACAAGCTAATAAACAACCCCACTGCTAATGTGAAACCAACACATCGAATAAACATTGTGCCATTACTATAAATCAAAAAATACCAATGTCAAATGGAACACTGGTATCAACTCCAAGATATATATAAAATCCAGTATACAAAAATCCAAACACAGATATATTTGGGGTGGACATGAGCACTGTGTTGGGAGCCAATATTAGGGAAAACAGTTCTTTCTCTGGGTCTCATCTCTTTTTATAAAGTGAGGAATTTGGATAAATGATCATACATTTTGGCCCTAACAATCTATAAGAGACTACAGCCGGCATCGGTTTCCTTCACCCTGTGTATTATTAATCGTACTTCATGGAATTCGTCTAAATGCAGTCCATGCTTGATTTTCATTCATAAGGAGCTCCATGGTCTGTGTAGAGTCTAATTGGAAAATTAGTATTGTTTCAAAAACACCAGCTAAGTCTCAAAATGAGATGCCCTCAGTATGACACGCATATCTAATTTCTTCCATGGCTGCATAAAGTAAGCAAGAAAGGCATTCTCATCCACTCCTGACAGCTTTTATCAGAGGATATTCAACAAATGTTTTCTGTCCACTTGTCTGAGAAAGCTGATTAGACAAAACAGCTGGGTGGAAACACAAAGAAGATCATTCATTACTTACCAAGGGACGATAAAAGATATTTAAAATGAATGAATAGTGGACACAAAATGACTCTTGGAAGAACTACATACACATTTTTATTGTGAAATTGTCAGGAGTGTGGTAGGCTAAGTTTCGATTACATTGCAAGGATAGGTATGATTTTTTTTAATTAAATGGACATTATACAGGCTGCTATTAAACATAAAACTTTTCTGTGTAATCCTTAGGACACTGCTCTCGAGAAGATTTCTCAGAAAGTCTAGGTGACTTGGAATATTTAGAGGATTTACTAGCCTCAATATAGAAAAGATATCTTGAAGCCCTGGGCCATTTATTACTTCCTATGATCAAATTGTTCCTTTTGAATGCAGTGAAGAGATAGCAGTGAATGATATAGAGAAAGGGACATTCTCTCTATATCAGGGAATGGCTGTCTGCCTGCTTCCCTCCAGCATGTAAGAGAAGGAAGATTTACACTCATCACAAAAATCTCAAATCCCCACGCTTTCATCTCCTTCAGTATTCCTTCATTACAGTCAAGCACACACACGCCAAATGTTCTCCATTAGAAAACAATAAAAGTAAATCCTAACTTTGCTTTGTTTTCTAAGGGTAGCCTTCAATTATTTTCTATAAATAATTTACCATAACAATTTTATCTAAAAGAAAGTATAGGAGGAAGAGCAGTGGCTAGAGCTCAGAGGAGGCAGTAATATCATTCTCTGACTGACAGACTGTGTTGACTAGGGATCATCTTTCCTCAGGGCCTCAGTTTCTTCATCTATGCAGCTTCATCTTTGGACTGGATCAAGGTATAAATGAATGCACTAATCAAAAGATTGAGGTTGACCCAGATAAACTCTGCAAATCCCTCTTACTCACTTTTCCTCTCTTAACATAATAATCATATCCAGAAAAAAAAATTACAATTGCATATCCCTGCATAAAAGCATTCCATATCCATCATCTCATTCACTCCTCATGGTGAATATTAGGGAATTAAATTAAACTAATAACTATGGCACACCTACTATGTGCTAGTTCCTCTGGTGTTCTTATTTTAATTATCACTTTTTACTTTCAAAACAAATTATATGGAATGGAAGCATAGCTTCCCTTTTCTCAATGAAGATGCTGAGACTCAGTAATTAAATGATTCACTACAGTTCATATAGTCTGTTAAGAGTCACCAGCCGTGTAATATTCAACAGGACTGGGTCTGAGGCTCTCCCCCAGATTCAGGGGGTGAAGTCATTCCCATATAAACCAGATCCAAGAAAAACAGCAGAGAGATAGTTCTTCAGAAAAAAGAAAGGCATCATTTCACCTGAAGAAGATACCCAGACAAAACCATATACTCATTCTAGTTATTATGAGTACAAGGTCATTTCTTCCTCCTCCTCATCTCCTCTTCTACTGCCAAGTAAATTTTCTAAAGAATCATCCACTAAAGAATTTTCAGTGACTCAATTAGAATATAAAATTGAATGGCCCTTTCTGATGTGGCCATATCCATCTTTCCTGCCTTGTATCCTCTCCTGCCCTAAAGTGACTACTGAGCCAATATAACCAAAGTGCTACACCCTGTTCCATGCCTCCACACCGCTTTCTTCTGTAACTCTTTCCCACTTTCTTTGTGTAGTAAAGACATACTCTTCCTTTATGCCTCTGTCCATGTCAATTTCTTGGCACCTTCTTCCCTGGAGTGTTTAGCTCAACCAGCTTGCTTCCACAGTATCTTTCCAACCACAATGAGTTAAACCAGTAGTTGTAGGGTCCTAATCCCTTCCCTCACACCCCAACTTACTAGGAATTTCCTAAAGGAATGTTTCCTCTCATTTGTTTTGGAAGACTTAGAGCATAAAATAGTCTATAGTAAAGCCAGTGCCCAATAAATATTTACAGAGTTTATGATGAACCAAATGAATGAATGAAGGTAGAAATAAATAAATGTGTGTGTTTCATCTGAATTGACTCCTAACATGGGCTAATCCTCCCCCCTCAGATTTCTTGGTTGAAAGGAAATACCTTTGCACCAAGTCAAAAAAGGATATTAATATCAAATATTTTAGAAACAGTCAAAGGCCTCATGAACTTGGGGGCATTTTCCAGCCATATGCTTTTCATCTCCTGGCTCAGCTGATAGAGTATGGAAGTAATTGAATGGCCACTCTTTTCTAGGATGTCAACATACATTTATCAAGGTTTCCAGGCAGTTAGTTTCTCCTTTGAAATCTTAAAAGATGTGACTCTTGGCAGTGCTATTTAAACATTAGATTATTTTCCTGATTTTTGCTTAAGAACTATCATTTGATTCATCTGCCAAGATAACTTCATTATGTCCTTGAGGCAATTCAATATACCAGCTACTTGTGTCTCCATTTTTCAAACTCACCAAGCAAAAACTCTTAGTCTTGGAAGTAGCCAGCACAAACCTTTAGGAGGCAGGGTTAGAACAGACAGAGAGCATTAACTTTGGTGGGTTCTCAGAAGTTTGTTAAAGACAAGATACGATGTTTCCGTGCATTCTATTACTTTCTCTCAGCTTTTCTTCATCTTCCCATCAGTGAGATTTATATTTTATCTGTGTTGTTGTAGTTCAGTCACTAAGTCTGAACAATGCTTAAGTCCAAGTCTTTGAAACCCCTTGGACTTCAGCACACTAGGCTTCCCTGTTCTTCATTATCTCCCAGAGTTTGCTCAAATTCATGTCCATTGAGTCATGATGCTATCTAACCATCTCATCCTCTGCCATCCTCTTCTCCTTTTTTGCCTTCAATCTTTCCAGAAGCAGGGTCTTTTCTAGTGAGTCAGCTCTTCGCATCAGGTGGCCAAAGTAGTGGAGCTTCATCTTCAGTCCTTCCAATGAAGGTTCAGGATAGATTTCCTTTAGAAATGGTTTGGTCTCTCTGCTGTCCAAAGGGCTCTCAAGAGTCTTCTCCAGCACCACAATTCAAAGCCATCAATCATTTGGTGCTCAACATTCTTTATGGTCCAACTCTCACATCCATACATGGCTACTCCTGTAGGAAAAATCATAGCTTTGACTAGATGGCCTTTGTTGGCAAAATGATGTCTCTGCTTTTTAAGTATGCTGTCTAGGTTTGTCATAGCTTTTCTCTCAAGGACCAAGCATGTTTTAATTGCATGGCTGCAGTCACCATTAGCAGTGATTTTGAAAACTAAGAAAATAAAATCTGTCACTGGTTCCACTTTTTCCCCTTCTATTTGCCATGAAGTGATGGCACTGGATACCATGATCTTAGGTTTTTGAACGCTGAGTTTTAAGCCAGCTTTTTCACTCTCTTCTTTCACCTTCTTCAAGAGGCTCTTTAGTTCCTTCAGTTTAGATCTGTCTATATTTTATAGCAACTGAATTTTTAAGACATTAATTATAGTTCTTTCATCATATGGTGCCTTGTATGATAGTTAGTGGTATACATGAGTCATCTTTGATCATAACAAATGTCATGCCCCAGCCAAGCTCCACTTCTGCTGCAAGGCATAGAATTTTAAGACTGGGTCGGCAAGAGGAATAGTCCTGGAACCTGGCTATAGGGACCAAGAGAAAGAAGAGCTGCAGCCCAGATCATGATGTTGCCAGGAAGAATGAACACTTCCAAGTGAGGACTGTATTTCTTAGGAGGCTGAGTTGCTGATACTACGTGACCACAGCAGTGTCTGAAGAGAATAAGCTTCACAGGTTGGTGTATTGTTACAATTACTAACACAATCATCTGAGTAAAAACAGACTTGCACTCTTAAGCCAGGAGTTTAAGAAAGCAGCTCCAGTCATTGGGGTGGGAAGAAGGAGCTGGCTAGAGATATCAGGCCAATAAAGTTTCCCCAATAAAAGAACACTGGGAAGAAACCATACATAATAAAGACAGTAACTGAAGTCTGTTAAGGAAACCCAAACTAGCTTAAGTATAAATATATTCTCAGAAGTTTCCTGTAGCATTTCCCCAGGCTGCCACAGGGAGACAAACCAAAAATGTAGTCAGAAATAGTCAAATTGACCACACTTTGAGGTTGGTTCTTCACTTCATCTTGTTTATGCCTGGTCAATAAGGATGCCTGGAGAACGCACTGGCACCCTACCCCAGTACTCTTGCCTGGAAAATCCCATGGACAGAGGAGCCTGGTGGGCTTCAGTCCCTGGGGTTGCTGTGAATTAGACACGACTGAGCAGCTTCACTTTCACTTTTCACTTTCATGCATTGGAGAAGGAAATGGCAACCCTCTCCAGGGCAACCCACCACTGGAGAATCCCGGGGATGGGAGAGCCTGGTAGGCTGCCATCTATGGGGTTGCACAGAGTCAGACACTGCTCCAAATATTTTGCCACCATGAAAAAACTAGAGACAACTTCAAGTATGATGAGGTATGTCTAAAATGTCAGTTTGGGTCAGACTTTTGGATTTGTTAGTTGCTACTGAAGGCATCCTTATTCTGATATAGGATGTACATAACTCAAGAAATGTGGCAGTGTGTTTCTGTTATTACTTCTATCACTGTTTCCCTCACTCTCTGTTTCCCTGATGAACCCACAAGCTCCATTTTGCTGCTCTTCCCCCTGCTTTCTTCCTGGCACTTGAGTGTTAATCCATTTCCTTTTAATTGGCTCATGTCTTGGATTGGCCAACCCAATATTTGGTTCTTGACACTAGGTTTGCACACTGGCAGTTACTCAAAAAAACAAGTTCACCATCATTATCCTTTAAATATGAAAGCTCTAATCTCATCAAAGTCAGTGAACACATAATGATGTTTCATGATGCTAAGAAAAACAACAGACACAGAACTGAATAAGACTACACTAGGGACTCTGCAAAGTTCACTATACTGACATCCAGCAGTGTGGCTACCACAAGGTCAGTGTCTAACAAACTTTGTGGAATTAAACTGATATCTAAGGGAAATAACATGTTTGCATAAATAATCAATGTAAATCAAGTTGAGGCAAGTACAACAGTAGAGATATGAATAGGTGTTGCAGAAGTTGGTAACAGTTGAAGCATAAACATTAATTCAAATTAGGATGTGATTTGAAACGATTTATTGGTCAAAGTTGAAATCTGAGCCAGAGAGTAAAGAATTCTAGCACAAGTTGAGGCCAAAGAATGGAGGTGCTCATTTTCCATCCTCTAGATGTATTCTTGTATCACATTTATCAATTCTACACATGAAATACATTTACACATTTAAACTTCCTCAATTGCTTGTCTTGGAAGGTTTTCTGAGTTTAGCTGGATAAAAATTGATGTTTAGGGAAGTTATCCCTAAATACCACGTATTTTGTCTATTAAGGAATAAATTCTAAAACCAGATGAAAGGCGTTCGAGAATCAGGATTCAAAATTGCTTTCCATTTCATGTATGTATAATTTCTGATGAAGCAAGGCAGTGTTTGATATAGTTTCCTGCTGTCTTCAGAATTTGCTTTTTCATCCCACATAATCCTGCTATTTATTATTTCATGTTTAGTTTGCCTTCAGTAATGAAAAAGATTTAAAGATAACAAGATGAATACTTGGGGGTTATAGAAACCTGGCTTCATTTTCAAGCCAGAAATAACTTGTAGCACAAGATGGAAACTCAAAATAATAGAATTAATAAGGAGAAAATAAGCACAGACTTGTGGTTTTAACAAGTGACCACTGCTGTGAAAACAACATTGCCACCAACTGGTATAATTTTTTATCATTCATTATCATGCCTAGCAGAAGGCATATTGTAGAAATACAGACAGGATAGGAAGAGGTCCAAATGGCAATTGTTGTATCTCAGCATATTACACACTGCAGTGAAAAAGCAAAATGGATTTCATTTCTCCAGACACTCCACCTTTATAGTATATTTTAACAACAAAAGGCAAAGTCTCTAGTTCCAAGCATACTGAGTGTGTTTTAATAATTTTTGTCTCAGTGTGCAGTTCTCATCTTTTTGATAAAGCAGGTGGTAAAAAAAAAAAAAACCCTCGAGCATAGACTGATCTCCATAATGTTTTGACAACATTTGTCATATTATTCCTACCATATGAGATATTTAAAATATTATTCTCATTCTGTCATAGAAGTGAAAGATTTTTTTAAAAAACAGGAAATGAGAAATATGACTAAATTCAGGAAAATTTTCCAAGGTGACATAATAATTTTATTGAGATATCAAATTTTATATTTTCCCTTGGAAATCCAAAACCAAAGCTGAATTTGTGAGTATTGCAAGTGATAAAGACAACATTGTCAACGCTGACTATTAACAATGACATTAACAACACAGATCACTCTATTTTCATTGCATAAAATAAACACGAATGTGTAATTAGCAAGAATAGACTAGGAAGTTAAGTATCTGTGAGGTCCCTTTGTTAGAGGCTCTAGGTGGAGAATATAATTCCACAACGCTTTCACGCTTTATTATAGTTTCCATGGTAATCACTCCTCAAAATATATAAAGGAACATTGAGATTTACTAGAAAAGAAGACCTCACAGGTTGCAGTGATAGCATTGTGAGCCCTCTGATCCTGACATATCCGCAGAAGTGTGTGTACACTATCACCCCCCAATCCCCTTCCAGCTCTCTCTCTCTCTCTCTCACACACACACACACACACACACACACACACACACACACACACACATACACATACATATGGTATATGTGTGCACAGATACACCACTTCCTGACTTGAATCCACAATAACCTGAAAATAACAGGTAAAAAAGCACTGGACTATGTCAACAAAGAAAGCAGCTTATGGTATCTTGAGTTTAGAATACTAAATATATTGTTACATAGATTCTGTCCAGCATCTTCAATATTAAAAACAAACTGAAATTAAATAGACTAAGACCAAGGTCTTTCAAGCAGTTAGATTTTGCTTCAGAGTCGAGAATATCCTGTCCCCCTCCATAAAAAATCAGGGTTCAGAGAGATCATCAGCCAGAGTATAGCATTTCAGAATCTTAGTTGGGACATGCCACGTAACGCCAACAGTTTATAGACTACAAAGTTAAAACTGCTTATGCAATAAATAGTTACTGAGCATGTATATATGGGCTAAGTATTATTCTAGGTTCAGGTACCATCAGTTACTCAGATGGTAAAGAATCTGCCTGCAATGCAGGAGACCCAGGTTTGATCCCTGGGTCGGGAAGATCCCCTGGAGAAGGGAATGGCAGCCCACTCCAGTATTCTTGCCTGGAGAATTCCATGGACAGAGGAGTCCATGGGGTCACAAAGAGTTGGACACAACTGAGTGACTAACATGCACTACCAGTTAAGAAAATAAAAGATTTCTTATCCTCATAAAGCTTATAGTGTAAAGAAGAGACAGGTAATAAACATAATGGGTCCTCCCCAATGGCTCAACTGGTAAAGAACCCACCTGCCAATGCAAAAGATGCAAGAGATGTGGGTTCAATCCCTGGGTTGTGAAGATCCCCTGGAGAAGGAAATGACAACCCACTCTAGTATTCTTGCCTGGGAAATCTCATGGACAGAGAAGCCTGGTGGTTCTTGGGGTCACAAAGAGTTGGACACAACTAATTGACTGAACGACAGCAAACACACAGTATGATATGTATGGTATATGTAGCAGGTGATAAAATTCTATAGAAAAAAACTAGGGTAAGGGAAATTAGGAGTGCTGATATGTTAACAAAGTTAATAGCATCTGTAAATTTGATGCTATAATACCTGCCTGACAAACATGTGCTGGACACATCTTGTTCTGGACAACCCAATAGCCTGAGTTATCTTGCCTTGGCCTTCTACCTCCCTCATTACCTTTCACACCTCCTTGGGCAGGATATTCCTTCCAAGGGCATGCTTTTCAAATATGAATCAGCTAACCCATATTCTATACCCTCAACCAATACCCTTACTAGGCTCTCACACTCCAAGCCACTGTCCACCTGCCCTAATCACTTAGGGTCAGGTGTCAAACACCTAGAGACAGCCCCTATGTATCAGAGCCTACTGAAATTATTCAAACTGATCAGTCCTAAACATGCTTGCCTTGGCTTTTCTATTTTTTCACTTGGAAACCACAATAAAGGCTCTTGCGCACAGTTACTAGACCTCCCTCCGTCTAGTAACAGACCCTGAGCTGCCCTGCATTTCCCCTTCCCTTGGGAACTATGAATACTGAGCTTTGTTTTCAATGGTAACTGTTTCCTGATCTGTTGGCCTCATTGTACAGCAAATTTTCTATGAATATACTGTGTTTTAAAACAATAAGCATGGAATAATGGGCTAGGTGATCTCTGTAGGACATTTTATTAAAGGATGCAAAGAAGAGGAGTGACTATGGGGGACAGCTGAGTAAAGTACAGTCCAGAAAGAGGGACCAGCCAGTTCAAAGGCTCTTGGTGGTTTGTGCCAAGTGAGCTCAAGTAATAGTGAATATATCTAGGCTGAGTGAGCAGAAGAACCAAAGATGATGGCTCCTTGGAAGAAAAACTATGACAAACCTAGAAAGTGCATTAAAAAGCAAAGACATCACCTGGCAACAAAGGTCCATATAGTCAAAGCTATGGTTTTTCCAGTAGTCATGTATGGATGTGAGAGCTGGACCATAAAGAAGGCTGAGCGCCAAAGAATTGATGCTTTCAAACTCTAGTGCTGGAGAAGACTCGTGAGGATCCCTTGGTCCTCAAGGTGATCAAACCAGTCAGTCCTAAAGGAAATCAATCCTGAATATTCACTGGAAGGACTGATGCTGAAGCTGAAGCTGAAGTACTTTGGCCACCTGATGTGAAGAGCTGACTCACTGGAAAAGACCTTGAGGCTGGGAAAGATTGAGGGCAGGAGGAGAAGAGGGCAGCAGAGAATGAGATGGTTAGATAGCATCACTGATTCAATGGACATGAGTTTGAGCAAACTCCAGGAGACAGTGAAGGACAGGGAAGCATGGCATGCTGCAGTCCATGGGCTTTCAAAGAGGGAGACACCACAGAGTGATTGAACAACAAGGGAGACTAGGGATATAACTAGGACTGAACCAGATGAAAACTTATAGCTAATTTAAAATTTTCAGCTGTTACTTCTAGTAATTAAAAATTACATTTCAAGGAAGTTTCAGGTGAGAGAAAGAAGATTCCAAAGAGCTGGTATAGAAGAAAATACAATGGAGAAAGGACACATTCTGTAGATTTGAGGAGAGTCATCCTCCTGTCAACATTTGGCTTGGAAGCTGCTCCATCAGTCAAACCCACGGAGACAGAACATAAAATTCCCTCTCACAGTGCAGAGAGGAGAGATGAGATTACGTCAAGGCTGGAAATCAAATGAAATGGCAGCCCTAGAGAACATAAGTGGAGAGTAGAAAGAAGATCTTGAAGCAACCCTGAGAAGAAAAATAGGCCATTAAGAAGTTGTGGTTTTATTTCCTGTTTTTTCCTCAGGAGTGTAAATATACTAGGAAACTGAGTGTTGACTCATGGACAAATATTTGTTGAGAAAGACACAAAAGCTTTACCGTAAAACTAAGAATGTTTATCTAATTATCTCACAAAGCTCACCTACAAAGATGAGCACATTGAGAGTTAGGGTTTCAGCATATGAATTTGCAGGAGACACAGTTCCGTCCGTAGCAGGGACCATGCAGCGACTCCATGTGACCTCTGATCCAAAGAAGTCCTAAATCTGTATTTGCCATGTTATGTTACAGGTCTCTCAAAAAACTCATTTTAACCTATTTTTATTTTTGTCCTTCAAGTAAACAATACAGACTCAGCTAAGAAAACAGGTTAATTTGAAACTCTAGTTAACTTAAAATGAAGGATGTTTGGCATATATACAATCATCCAATGTTCAAACAGAATGTTTCTAAGGAATTCAGATCATATTTGCATTGAAGAAATAATATTTTTTTTCCTATCAGAAAACCATGGAGAGGATATTTGTAGTTTCACTGTAACTACATTTGTTTTTAAGTCAAACACTTGTAAAAAATGACAGTTTGTAAAAACAATATCACTTCAGATCTATGGTGTTATTTATAATTTTTCTATGACTGTTCCAACTACAGTCCAATTCATGAGAAAGCTTGTTTCCAGAACCCTGGGTAGCATGGATTTAGAGTAAAGTGTAGCAAGGAAAGCAAAGAGGCTGCTGCAGGCAACTTCTTTGTCTCTGAATTCCTGTAGGATTATGTCCATTGCCTCTCCTCAGGCATGCATCACTTTAGCTCTAATATTAAAGGTATTTGTATGTGGCTGACAATTTCGTGTCCCAGTAGGCAGAGGAAATGACAGTCCAAAAGAGCTTATATTTGACCAAGGAGGAGGAATCGGTTGCTGAAGTGGATGTGACAGGAACCCAGGAAGAAAATGACCCTCTTATATATATGCTGTTCTCATTTCTATGACAATCAATTGCAAACACACTATCACAACACCCCCGCAAAGCACATAGGTATTTGTCAGGTCATATTTCCTGATTTGAGTTTCAGAAAGCCTGAAAACTTGATCTCAAACTGTGTTCACTTTCCTTCTCAGTGTATTAGGCAGACTTCTTATACTCAATAATCTAACCTAGTAACTTTCACAGAGCAGATACTCAGTAAATTTGTTGTGTTAAATAGATAATGAAAATTTAGACCTCAGAAGGGCACAAGGGACATGCGAATAGAATCAATCCATCCTATTTTCTCCTCAGAGGCAAGTGTAGTGTGAGAGAAGATGGCAGAGTTTCTGCTTAACTTTAATCTCCCTTTGCTTTTGGATAATACCTAAGGCAAAACAATCAACAAACATCTATTAATTATTGCAAGTAAACTAAAGAAGAGAGTAACATTTTCTGGCACCTAAACTAAGGCAATTTATTTGGTACTTTTTGTACATCACTCTGTTTAAGCTTCAAAATAATTCTATACAAGAGGGAGAATTTATATTTTTCATGTTACAAAAGAAAAAGGCTAAAGTTGATGGAAGCTAAGAAGAGGTAGGATTGGGAACTAAGATTTTCTGACTTCAAAGCACACACTCCAAAGTTAAAAAGTATTCAGCTAAGTGCCCTGAAAGGATGTAAAAGAGATATCCATTTCTGAACCTCCCTGAAGCTCTATAGTCTAATTAGGCAGAATCACAGGCTCATCCAAACTTAAACTCAAGGATCTTAGAGAACATCTAATCTAAAATGCTTGCTGTACACAAAAGGAAACCAAAGTGTGGATTCAGACAGTGTCTTGCCAGAAGCCACATAGCTAGCAAAGAGCAGAGTCAGTCTAGAAATAGGATCTCCTGACTCATGCTCAGCAAGGTGACATGCATTCTTTAATCTTTCATGGCATTTAGATGTACATTTGCCATGAATTAAAAGCATGATGGGATACAAAGATGGTGACACACGGGCCCTCTTTCTTTACCCTCTATAGTCAGGAAGAAAACAACATAACAAATAATTATAATACAGTGCTAGACTAGAGGAAGGACGGGGGAGCTGGATTAGTGAGGGCATTTTTTAGGATTCTTGGCTCCTAGTGGGCTTAACTCAACCTGATCTACTCAGGCCAAAAGGAGCTGTAAATCTTTGCATGAGCCAGGAAATTTTCATGTTCAAAAGCATTGTCTTGGAATGCTTTCTCCTGTTCCATATTTTTGGCCAAGTCTTCCCAGACCAATAGTCATCTCCCCCACAAAGGTTTTGCTTTATCTCTCCCTACTTCCCAAAGGCAAGCGGCCAAGCCTTTCTGTTGCCAATCTTCAGCCTTCAGTCTTACATAACTGATGAATTTTCTTTCTCCTCCACCAGTTTATGAGCTCTTCCAGAACAGAAACAGTGTCTTGCTTATCTCTGAAATCCAGTACCTAGCACTTAATAGACAAAATAAACTCTCATTAGATGCACTGTAAATGGTAGATGAACAATATTTTTTAATTTTGGCAGGACCTTCTTTTTATTTTAAGTTGACGTACTATTGATTTACAGTATTGTGTTAGTTTTGGGTATACAGCAAAGTGATTCAGTTATATATATTCTTTATCAGATTTTTTCCCTTATAGGTTACTACAAAATATTGAGTATAATTCTTTGTGTTAAGCAGTAGGTCCTCCTTGATTATGTATGCTATATATAGTAGTGTGTGTATGTTAATCCCAAATTCCTAATTTATCCCTCCCCTTGACTTTTCCCTTTGGTAACCATAAGTTTGTTTTCTATGTTTGTGAGTCTATTTCTATTGTGTCTTTAAGTTCATTTGTATAATATTTTTGGTTGCACATATAAGCAATATCACTTATATTGTACAATATCACAATATCACACATATATGATATATGTCTTTGTCTGACTTACTTTACTTAGTATGACAATCTCTAGGTCCATCCGTGTTGCTGTAAAAGGCATTATTTCATTCTTTTTATGGCTGAGTAATATTCTGCTGTATAAATATACTATATCTTCTTTATTTATCTGTTGATGGACATTTAGATTGCTCCCATGTCTTGGCCATTGTAACTAGTGCTGCTATGAACATTGGAGTGTATGTATCTTTTTGAGTTATACTTTTCTTCAGATATATGCCCAGAAGTAGAATTTCAGGATCATACAGTAACTCTATTTTTAGTTTTTTAAGGAACCTTCATACCTTTCTCCATAGGCTACACCAAATTACATTCTCACCAAAAGTGTAGAAAGGTTCCTATTTTTACCCACACACTCTCCAGTATTTACTACTTATAGACATTTTGATGACTGTCATTCTGACTGGTGTGAGGTGATACCTCATTATAGTTTTGATTTATAATTCTCTAATAATTAGCGATGTTGAGCCATCTTTTCTCATGTGTTTTTTTTCTAGATAGATGAGTTACAATGAGCCATTTCAATGTCTATCTTTAATTATTATATTGATACCGTTAAAAACTGCCTTTTAACATTCATTTTAAATCCTGTTTTAGACACTGACTAAATTCTTGATGTATACTACTACTCTTGCTTCAAAGTCAAGGAATTAAATACCATCTTTGAGACTTTCTGAGAGACCTGTGAAGGTCAATTCCCTATAAGAAACTGTCATAAGCTAAAGGTCTACATACTCAAACAGAAAGTCACAGATTACTTTAAAATCACTGAAATGAGCCCTGTCTCTTGGAATATGCTTCTCAAGACAAAGTTCTTTTTCCAAAGTTGGAAAAGCCACTTATATGTTCTAATACTTCTTTTTGAATATTCCCTGGCATAATTTAATTTATATTTTAATTTTATGGTTTATGAATTTGCTAATGGACAAAGACTTCATGATAATCCTAGCAAAATGGCTCATTTCTACACTAGAGCAGTGGCTTTGAGTTTCTGATTATTTTACATGGCTTCCTACAAAGAACAAACATCAATAAGTAAATAAACAAACTCTTCAACTCCCAAAATAGTTGCCACTCATCTATTGGAGTTTGGCCCACGTTAAGCAGGGGTGACTCCAAACTCACCTACTGGAGTTTGGCCCATGTGAGAGTTGGGGCCATAAAGAAAGCTGAGCACTGAAGAATTGATGTTTTTGAATTGTGGTGTTAGAGAAGACTCTTGACAGTCCCTTGGACTGCAAGGAGATCAAACCAGTCAATCCTAAAGGAAATCAGTCCTGAATATTCATTGGAAGAACTGATGCTGAAACTAAAGCTCCAATACCTTGGCCACTTGGATGGAAGAACTGACTCATTTGAAAAGCCCCTGAGGTTGGGAAAGATTGAAGGCAGGAGGAGAAGGGGACAACAGAAGATGTGATGGTTGGATGGCATCACCAACTCAATGGACATGAGTTTGAATAGGCTCTAGGAGTTGGTGATGGACAGAGAAGCCTGGCTTGCTGCAGTCCATGGGTTTGCAGAGTCGGACATGACTAAGCAACTGAACTGAAAGTAGGACACAGAAACCGTTGTTGTCTATGGTTTCCCACATGAAACTCAACCATGTTCATAACGCTAGAAATTTTGTATGAATTTGTTTTCTGATGATTACATTGTTCTATGACACTGTTAAGAATAACTTTGAGGCAGTAGAAATAAATTATTGCAACTTCCATTTACACTTTCCAATTTGGAAAATCCCTGGGTACAACAATGGGAAGAAGAGAGAACAGGAGTTGTCACACCAACATTTAAATACTCTGGTGGTGAAGTGACACATGTCACTTTTGTCCCATTTCGTAAGCCAAAAATGGTCATATAGCTACTTCTAACCCAAAGGAACAAAGATATCTAGAGTCGAATCAGATATCAGGGAAGAACTGTGATGTCTGCAACTCTAACTCTCGTAAGGTAGACAAGCAACTTGAAAAAGTATCCTTCAGAAATGTGGCTAATTAAAGATAAGATCCAAAATTCAAGCACAAAATAAACAAGAAAAAACTGTTATTCCTTTTAATCCTATTACAAGTCATTAATTAGGAAAGCAAACAATAAGCTCATAAACTCTTATGAGAAATCCAAATATATGAGACATCCAAATATATCATCAAGAGAACTTTGATATCTGTGACCGTGAACAATGATTCTTGCTGTCTATGGGTGTTATACCCAGGTACAATAACCAGTGAGAGTAATACATACACAAGATTTATAAGTTAATATATATTCCCAGATAAATGACTAAACTATAAGACTACATAAAGCTCTCTCTCCATATACATATGTGTGTGCATGTGTGTCCATATATATGTATATGCAACTAATAAAAATAATATACAGAATACAAAATAAATATGTGTGTGAATAACACCACAAATATGAAGTTTGGGCCAGTTAAGAGTGCTATTCCTGAGAAACTGTTTTATATGGGATCCTCAGAAATATGCCAGCTTGCTGTGAGCTAGGCATTTGCACCTAATGATAAGACATCCACGTGGCTAGAATAATTAGGCAAAGGTTGACAGAAGTGGTAGGGTACAGAATGCCACAAGAATGCCAAAGGCAAACTCAGACACCCAATAAAAGGTTCATTTTGCTTAGATTGTTTTATCAACTACTGTATTTCTCTGTAGAGAAATTTGAGAGACTTGGAAAGCATGTATCCCCCTCTGGGAACATGCAAATAAGCATCTTTGGCTATTTAATAAACATTTAAATCTTGAAACTTTTCATCAACTGTATTACTCTTAAGTTGTAAAGACAACTGTTGAAATTCCAAAGTCAACATGAGCATCGTATATTTCTGAATTTTGGTGATTTTGCCATCAGTTTCCCTCCGCCCCTGAAAATGAGCTACCCAGGTTGCTTAGATGATGCTGTATGATAATATTGAAAAATGAAAAGAAAATGGATATCTCATGAAGTAAGTAGATTCTCACTGATGAAAAGAAATAGGGAAGGAAAGTGATGGTGGTAGAGAAGGAGGAGAAATTTAAGTGTGTCACGAAAGTCCCAACACTGAACATTTAAATTCATTAAGATTCTCATTAAGCAAGTTTAAATTTTTATAATTTCGGTGGCAACCTGGAAAGAACCAAGGGAAGGAGAGAGGAAGGAAGGAAGAAAGGGAGGAAGGAAGGAAGAAAGGAAAGAAGAAAGGGAAAGGGAGGGATGAAGAAAGAAAATAAAATGAAACCTAGGAGATTTTGGAAGAGATTTATTTATTTCTTTATTGAATCTCTTCAAATTGTTTTCAGTGATGACAGGGATCAAACACATGATAATAAGAACATGACAATAAGTAACAGAAAATAATCTAAATTGTCTTCTCTCATTTCTATTATTTTCATTAGAGTGAAAGGATCGAAGATTTATTCATGCAACTGGAAACATGCTAAGCATTTCATAAACATTTTAAAATACATTCTTTTCCACCCTCTTGATTTCCTTTTAACTAGATTCAGGAGGACAAAATGTTACCA
Organism: Antilocapra americana; assembly: GCA_007570785.1. NCBI lineage: Eukaryota > Metazoa > Chordata > Mammalia > Artiodactyla > Antilocapridae > Antilocapra > Antilocapra americana. The sequence goes on from ML662438.1 coordinate 4,322,429, forward strand.
GCTTGACTAACCACTTGGATTCTTACTGACTGGAGTCGCTGTTAATTTCTAACGTTGACACTAACATGCAATGTGATTTTCTTCATGGACCCAGCAATTTTCCATATAAGGCAAGTAATCAAATTTTCATTGTTTAAAGAACATGTATATGTTCATTGGCAATATTAATTATAAATACCAAGTCAATTATTTTGGAAATATTTTCAGTTATATTTAGTACTAGCTAAAGACTTTACTTCCTTCATACATGTCTTATAAGAAGCTGCTTAATAAATAGGGGGGTGGTATAGAGCCAAAGATTTCAGAACACAAAACCAGCAAAACTGTAAGTCTTATTCTCACAGTGTTTGTGGTTATTACTCCTAATTTTAGAAGTTTCAGTCTCATGAGCATGAAGAATGCTATTTTCTGTAAAGTACCAAAAAATAGAATAAAGGCTTTTCTCTTAATTTTGCAAGACTACCTTAAGAAATCAAGGGAAACCCATTGGCTCAGCAAACAGAAACATCATTTTCTGTACTTAGCACCTTGTGGATGGTGGGAAGATATGCCTCTCAGAGAAGAAAGAAACATTTAATGAAATAATCTATTTTCTTCCTTATTGGAAAACTGATCTTTCAGGCTAGAACAGGTTTTATTTGTTAATCTACTTTGTTTTTTAAACAAAGCAGCATAGTGTATTTTTATATCCATATTTGGATAGACTTTATAAATTTGAAACCGTTTTGTACATAAAGTCAGCATAAATAATAACTCAAATGAGTGGTACGAGATGGAAACTAGAAATCAAATAATTTTTATTGAATTTCTTTTCTTTTCATTTATCAACCATCAGGATGACTGCCATTCACATCACAGGAAATCTAGCTAGCACTTCTAAGCCAATATCTAGCCAAGGCACCAGTCTAAGAAGGCCAAAGCCTCTTGGTGGTAGAAGAAATCCTAGAGATCAGCAAATACAGCCCCCACCACTAAACTAAAGTCTCTCTATGCATGATGCATGCACCACTTGGATCAGAATCTGCTGAGGTGCATACTAAAAAGCACACTCTACAGCAGACCTATTCAAGTACAGTCTACACCATCAGCATGCTCTCTAACACTGGAGAACAAATTTAATTATCTTTCATATGTCAGCTCTTCGAATATTAAGGAATATTGTCTTGCTGCTGAAATATTTTTTTCTAAATACTCTGTGTCCAGGTTAAGTTAAATATCTGATAGAAAATATGCAGATGATCATTATTTCTCAGATTTAAAATGGAAGAAAGAAATTAGTCTCAGCAGAGTTATTAATCAGAATTTATCAATTCTTGTTTCCAAGGAGACTAAAACTAAAATTAGACACTGCATTCAAAACACTTAGCCCAGCGTCTGACGCCCAAGTCCAAGTAATAATAGTGGTATCAGTAGAAACTGCTTCAGTGTCGTGATGACAGTTAACAAGGAGGTGATGGTGTTACTGTACTGCTCTGCAGATTCACTGCTGCCTGCTTGCCTGCCTGCCTCCCTCCCTAACTTCTTCTTTCCTTCCTTTTTTTCTCTCTTTACATATTTTTTGTAATTTATTTTTAAGTGTTTATCAAAGTGATATATGTGCATGATAACAAATCAAACAATAGCTCTAATTATTTTTAAAACAACAAAACTCCTTTTGCATATTCCACCAAACAAGCTTAGTTATACAATGGTATTATCTTTTAGTATTTGTTTTAATTCTACTGATAATTTTTTGTAATGGTAAATAACATGTCAGTAACTACATTTCTTGCTTAGGAGTGCAACTACTGACTCTAAAAGATGATGAATTAGCTACCTAAACTTCCACTTCCTCCCTTCCCTTCTTCCCAAAGGTAAATAAATATATTACTTATATTATTTCCTCAGTTCTTCAAGTGATCAACTCTGTAACCTTAGACCTATACCTCTATTTCTTGTTCCACCAACTTTTGGCAGTGTCTCTTGGTGTTCTAACTGTATGAAATGAGGATTTTTAGCAGCAAACTGTTCTTTTACTTTCATGCCTCCTTTAATTCAGTCACACTTTTACCTGTGCACCGTTCATAGTTCAGTTCAGTTCAGCCGCTAAGTCATGTCCAACTCTTTGCAACCCCATGGACTGCAGCACCCCAGGCCTCCCTGTCCATCGCCAGCTCATGGAGCTTACTCAAACTCATGTCCATTGAGTCAGTGATGCCATCCAACCATCTCATCCTCTGCCATCCCCTTCTCCTTCTGCTTTCAATCTTTCCCAACATCAGGGTTTTTTTCCAATGAGTCAGCTCTTCGCATCAGGCAGCCAAAGTATTGGAGTTTCAGCTTCAGCATCAGTCCTTCCAATGAATATTCAGGACCGATATCCTTTAGGATGGACTGGTTGGATCTCCTTGCAGTCCAAGGGACTCTCAAGAGTCTTCTCCAACACCACATTTCGAAAACATTAATTCTTCAGTGCTCAGCTTTTTTTGTAGTCCATTTCTCATATCCACATCGTCTCACATCTGACATGGTTCATATATTGATCATAAAAGGAAAAAAAGCAATTAATAGCCTTTAGTAAATATTGTATATTAAGATTATGTTTTCTTTTCTATATGTTGGGCTCTTGGTTCTATTGGAGGGACTATTCTGTATTATTCAATTTGTTACCACATGCATAAGATTTGGGTAATTTTTTTTTTTTTTTTGCTGGAAAAAGTATCTAGTCAGGTTTCCTAAAGCTGGACAAATGCTAGTGTAAGAGGGTTTTATTTAGAGGTATTGAGATTCAAGCTAGAATAGTTAGCTTTCCCCAAATGTTTGCTTCAGTTTTGTTAAAATCCCCTGCTGTAATTCATTAATTGGTAACAATCTGTACTTACCTTGTTCCCAGTAGCACAGCTGATAAGTTTTGAACACTAGCAAATGATACCAGCACCTACTCTTCTCACCAATGCCCTATGCCATCTTCCCCAAAACTCAAAATATATGAAAAATATTTGATGAGGTGTTAATATTTGTGATTGGAAACAGACTTAAAATTCCACCTCAGAAAAAAAAAGAAAGAAAAAAAGGAATGGTCCAAATTTTGACCAAGTATCCAACTCCACCACAGTTTTCAGAAGCATGGTAGAGGAAGGTAGTACCACGGGGTTGATGCAATGTTCCCATTAATATGTCTTTCCAATTTCAGCCTACTTATTCCTGGTGGTAATCCTTAAAAATTTAGCTAAGAGTTGCTGGAAGCTGCACTGACTGGCCCTCACCTCTTCTGATATGTGCTTATGCTCCCCTGTCCTATTTCCTATTTCCTGTCTCCTAAGAATCTGTGGAAAACCCTGTTCACCAGTCATACTCACACCTATACGTGTGCATGCTAAGTCGCTTCTGTTGTGTCCTACTCTGTGCAGCGCTATGCACTGCAGCCCACCAGGCTCCTCTGTCCCTGGGATTCTCCAGGCAAGAATACTGGAGTGGGTTGCTGTGCCCTCCTCCAGACCCATGGCTATATACTTTTCTTAATTCTCTTTGATATTATGGGAAGGGGCTCCGAAGGAATGAGGGACTTATTTCTGAATAAAGTATATAACACTCTTCTTGAGATATTTGAAGATGCTCTCGAAGTTTGATCCAGTTCTGAGAAACACTGACATTCTGCCAATGAATCTCTTCCTTAGATTTTGTTTTCCCCTTTCAGAAATCCTGGGGAAAAAAAATCTCTTTGGACAACAAATTTTCATCTAGCCTTTGTACTCTTGTCATCATAAATATCTAGTTGTAAGTAGATATTTAAAAGAAGAAAAGACTTTGTTTCTGTATCAACATACTTTTCCTAATACCTATATATGGTTTCCTTGACTGCTAGATAAATCACATCTAAATTTTATTCCAGACTCAAAATGAGCTGCAAATTGAAGTTTACAAGTGATATTTCACTCGTAGCCACTCCACTACTATTTTTTACGGAGACATATATCTGCATAAAAATACTCCTAAAGTAGGTGCTGCTATAGCAACTGAGTGTTCCTTTCAGCTCAGGATGCCTAAGGGTACAAACTGCAAAACTGACAATTCTCTTGGTAGTTCTTGACTGTATCAAAGCTGAAAGAGACTTTTTTTTTTTCTTAAAAGGATGTTTCTTCCCAAGGTCACAGATCCCAGAGTCAGATTTGAATCCTGCATCATACTCTGAACTAAGCAAGCATCATCGCAAATAGCACTTGTATTTTCAACTTGCATGCTGCTTCTGAACTTGCATAATTAAGGTTTTATTTCATTTCTCATTCTCCTACAGTTGGTTTTATAACAGCTTTCCCTATAAGCAGTTTATCCAAGAGAATCATGGAGGAAGGACAGAAATCAGATCATTGTTAAGAAATGTCATACCAGCTATTATTTATTGAGTGCCTGATAGATGTCAGGTGGATTGCTAAGCTCTTTGCATTGCATTATCTCATTATATCTTTATGTACACTTTATCAGGTGGATGAGAAAGTCCACCTGAAGTCCATTAAGCTTAACTTCCCATCCCATTAATGAAAACCTACATAACAGTGTGAGGTATTTCACGCCCAGATATTTCAGCTGCAGGATCAGTATCTACAAAGCCCAGAGGGCAGAAGTCCCTGGAGAAGATGATCTTTCTCGAGAAGGAGCAAATAAACTGGTTTTCCCAACTCTGGATATTCATTTAATTGGGAACATATTCAATTCAGATATGTGCATTTCATTTTTTTTATATTAATCGATTTTTTTTAAATTTTCTTTACTTTATTGTGTTGGTTTTGCCATACATTGACATGAATCCACCATGGGTATACATATGCTCCCCCTCCAGAACCCCCTTCCCTCCTCCCTCCCGATTCCCTCTCCCTGGGACATCCCGGTGCACCAGCCCCAAGCATCAGCCCTGGGCTGGCAATTGATTTCACATATGATAATTAACGTTTCAATGCCATTCTCCCATATCATCCCACCCCTGCCCTCTACCACAGAGTCCACGAGACTGTTCTATACATCTGTGTTTCTTTTGCTGTCTCACATGCAGGGTTCTCATTACCATTTTTCTAAATTCCATATATATGCGTTAGTATACTGTATTTTTGTTTTTCCTTCTGGCTTACTTCACTCTGGATAATAGGCTCCAGTTCCGTCCACCTGAGTAGAACTGACTCAAATGAATTTTTTTTTAATGCTGAGTAATATTCCATTGTGTATATGTACCACAGCTTTCTTATCCATTCGTCAGTTGATGGGCATCTTGGTGGCTTCCATGTCCTGGCTATTGTAAACAATGCAGCGATGAACATTGGGGTACACGTGTCTCTTTCAATTCTGGTTTCCTCGGTGTGTATGCCCAGCAGTGGGATTGCTGGGTCATATGGCAGGTCTATTTGCAGCTTTTTAAGGAACCTCCACACTGTTTTCCATAGTGGCTGTACTAGTTTGCATTCCCACCAACAGTGTAAGAGGGTTCCCTTTTCTCCACATCCTCTCCAGCATTTATTGCTTGTAGACTTTTGGATGGCAGCCATTCTGACTGGTGTAAAGTGGTACCTCATTGTGGTTTTGATTTGCATTTCTCTGATAATGAGTGATGTTGAGCATATTTTCATGTGTTTGTTAGCCATTTTTATGTCTTCTTTGGAGAAAAGTCTGTTTAGTTCTTTGGCCCACTTTTTGATTGGGTCGTTTATTTTTCTGGAATGGAGTTTCAGGAGTTGCTTGTATATTTTTGAGATTAATTGTTTGTCCATTGCTTCGTTTGCTATTATTTTCTCCCATTCTGAAGGCTGCCTTTTCACCTTGCTTATAGTTTCCTTTGTTGTGCAGAAGCTTTTGATTTTAATTAGGTCCCATTTGTTTATTCGTGCTTTTATTTCCAATATTCTGGGAGGTGGGTCATAGAGGATCCTCTTTTGGTTTATGTCGGAGAGTGTTTTGCCTATGTTTTCCTCTAGGAGTTTTATAGTTTCTGGTCTTATGATTAGATCTTTGATCCATTTTGAGTTTATTTTTGTGTATGGTGTCAGAAAGTGTTCTAGTTTCATTCTTTTGCAAGTGGCTGTCCAGTTTCCCCAGCCCCACTTGTTAAAGAGATTGTCTTTTCTCCATTGTATATTCTTGCCTCCTTTGTCAAAGATAAGGTGTCCATAGATGTGTGGATTTATTCTGGGCTTTCTATTTTGTTCCATTGATCTATATTTCTGTCTTTGTGCCAGTACCATACTGTCTTGATGACTGTGGCTTTGTAGTATAGCCTAAAGTCAGGTAGGTTGATACTGTAATACTCCACTCACACCAATGGATAGATCAACTAAACAGAAAATTAACAAGGAAACTCAAACTTTAAATGATACAATAGACCAGTTAGACCTAATTGATATCTATAGGACATTCCACCCCAAAACAATGAATTTCACCTTTTTCTCAAGTGCACACGGGACCTTCTCCAGCATAGATCACATCCTGGGCCATAAATCTAGCCTTGGTAAATTCAAAAACATTGAAATCATTCCAAGCATCTTTTCTGACCACAATGCAGTGAGGTTAGATATCAATTACAGGAGAAAACCATTTAAAAATTCCAACATATGGAGGCTCAACAACACATTGCTGAATAACCAACAAATCACAGAAGAAATCAAAAAAGAAATCAAAATATGCATAGAAATGAATGAAAATGAAAACACAACAACCCAAAACCTATGGGACACTGTAAAAGCAGTGCTAAGGGGAAAGTTCATAGCAATACAAGCTCACCTCAGGAAACAAGAAAAAAGTCAAACAAATAACCTAACTTTACACCTAAAGCAACTAGAAAAGGAAGAAATGCAGAACCCCAGGGTTAGTAGAAGGAAAGAAATCTTAAAGATCAGGGCAGAAATAAATGCAAAAGAAACAAAAGAGACCATAAGAAAAATCAACAAAGCCAAAAGCTGGTTCTTTGAGAAGATAAATAAAATTGACAAACCATTAGTCAGACTCATCAAGAAACAAAGGGAAAAGAATCAAATCAGCAAAATTAGAAATGAAAACGGAGAGATCACAACAGAAAACACAGAAATACAAATGATCATAAGAGACTATTATCAGATATGTGCATTTTAGATGCAGATATATGTGTATACATACATACATATATGTGTGGACATGTATATGTGTATATTTTCTTTGTCCATTCATCATCGAGGGATGCCTAGGTTGTTTCCATATCTCAGTTATTGTGACTAATATTAATACTAAACATAGGACTGCAGATATGTCTTCAAGATACTGATTTTATTTTCTTTGGATATATACCCAGAAGTGGGATGACTAGATCATATGGTAGTTCTACTTTTAACTTCTTGAGAATCTTACTGTTCTCCATAGTGGCTGTACCAATTTACATTCCCAGCAATGTTTTTTTTCTTGGTACATCTTCACCAATATTTGTTATCGCTTGCCTTTCTAACACGTGTGAGATGATAGCTCATTCAGGCTTTGATTTGCCTTTTCTCCAGAGATTCTGATTTATCTGGAAGTCAGATTTTGCCATATGTTAGTATCACCTTGAGGGGATTTTTAAAGCTGCAGATATCAAAGATGCACCCCAGATCAATTAAGAGTAGACCTGAGAGATGTTTCTACACCAGAGAGATATGCAAGAAAGAAAAGATTGACAAAACTTGTGGGATTAATTAGAGGTGGAGGGGGACAGAGAGAAGTCAAGAAAGGCACTCAGATTTCCAGCTTGAAAAACCAGGAGACACATGATGCCCAGCAGTCTTCCTCCTGAGTTCACCTTGCCTCTAATGTCACCACTGGCAGCCGCATACTCTCATGAAATACACATCCTTTGAGCCCTGCAGGGAGAGGACCTCTGAATATGTATCCATAGCGGGAGTCTTTAAGAACTGGAACTCTAAACTAAAAACTGTATTTCCCCAGTATGCAGAAACATTGATATCTATTTCCTGTCAAAACCTTTAACCATCTCCTGCACAATCAGCTCAGTTGTGCCAAAAGAGATAGCACCAAATCCTCTTGTAGATCATAAAAGAAATGATCGCATTGTATGCACATCATGGGTACCTTTGTCTGATTCCACTATCTGATTAGAAGCTCCTTAAGAGGTACAGTAGGAGTAACGAATCTGCCTACAATGCAGGAGATCTGGGTTCAATCCCTGGGTTGGGAAGATCGCTTAGAGACAGGCATGGCAACCCACTCCAGCATTCTTGTCTAGAAAATTCCATGGACAGAGGAACCTGGTGGGCTACAGTCCATGGGGTCACAAAGAGTCAGACATGACTGAACAACTAACATTTTCACTTTTTCAAGGGATACAATGTCTTTGTATCTCCAAAGCTCCTAGTACATAGTAGATGTTCTTGAATATAATTTAAATGAAAGCACAAATGGCCAACAAATAGAACACAGTTTACATGAAGGGATAATAAATTCTCTTTGATGTGTCTGCTTCATAAACACACTCCCTCCCCCTCCCCCACTAAATTGCTTGTGTTTTCTTTCCTGTCCATGTCTTTGCCTAGAAAGTTTGCAAGAAGCCACTGCCAATTAATGCTAAACACATTCATTGGTCCAAGAGGATATTACTTCTGATTAAAAATTAACACACTTTGGCATGAAGCTGTCAATGTCAATCGGTTTAAATCAAACTGAAATGTCAAACCACTTAGCATATGGCTTATCCATATCTAATGTTGGAAGCAAGGGTGACATTCTCCCAAAGAGAAAATAACCCTAGTACACAGTGAGCTGCCGAGTCTTTAAAGGGCCAAACCTCATCTGAAAATACACAAAGTCCCGTGCTTACAATTTTCAACACATACCCTTTCATATGCACATAAATGCAAACTATAAGGGGGCAGGATGAGTCTGCCCTATTTTTCACATCATTTTCAGAACTACACAGTGCCTGGTACAACGTGAACATGCCACAGATATTGGCTAAAGGGAGAGATATGAAGAGAGGAGTTATTTATCAAAGCGAAAGCATCACATCTGCCCACTACCACAGATGCCATTAGCAGTCACATATTGCAGCTGATGTTTGCTTTAAAATGCAGTAAGAGTGCTTAAAGGACAAGTCCTGAATTTTTATAGTAAGAAAGGAGACATTCAAACAATAGGCGGTAAGAAAATTATGAATATTATCTGTGCAAAAGAGATTGTCAAAACCAAGATTATCAACCTGCAAGGTTCTCTCATGAAACCAAACTGCAGCAATACACTCACATCAGCCCTCGTAGAATATTTGGACTTACAGACAATTCAGTAAGTGTCTTTGAAACACGGGATGGTCATAAGTTAAGGAGTCTCCATGCCAGACTTCTAACAGATGAATAATGTTATATAGTTAATCAAAGATAACCAACACTTATTGAGAGTTTACTATATGCCACACAATATATCATTAAGTTTGAAGTTGTCATTATCTACTCCTTGATTCGTAATTCACAGAATTATGTTGCTACCAAGTTGCTACTCTCATCATCCCCATTTTACAGATGAGGAAGTTGACTGGGGAAGTTAAGCAACTTGCCTAAAGTCACACAGCTCAAAGGTGGTAGAGATAAGAATCATATGCAGGCAAAATATAGAATCGTTCTTTAACAAAATATAAACACAGTTAAGGGCTTCCCTGGTAGCTCAGCTGGTAAAGAATCCACCTGCAATGCAGGACACCCCAGTTCAATTCCTGGGTCAGGAAGATCCCTTGGAGAGGGAATAGGCTACTCACTCCAGTATTCTTGGGCTTCCCTGGTGGTTTAAATGGTAAAGAATCTGCTGAAATGTGGGAGACTTGGATTCGATCCCTGGGTTGAGAAGATCCCCTGGAGAAGGGCATGGCAACCCATTCCAGTATTCTTGCCTGGAGAATTCCCATGGACAGAGGAACCTAGCAGGCTGCAGTTCATGGGGTCACAAAGACTTGGACACAACTGAGCAACTAAGCACAGCACAGCAAACACAGTTAAAACTAATCTAATAAATCTCTAGGCATGTTTTAAGGGAAACAGTTAAATATTAAGATTGTCTACTGCTAAATGATCTCTCAAAATTGCAAAATTGATCATTTATTAGGAACAGCGCCAATCAATGGAGTGTCTTTCTTGTGCCTGGCTTTGTTTCAAGAGGGCAGGGAATGCAGTGTATTATATTAGGGAATGCCACTGCTCTCATGGAATTTACATTCTAGATTATATGCATAAAATATAAAGACAGTATTTTCAGATTATGACAAGTGCTATGAAGAAAAGAAAGCAGAATAATATAATAAGAGTGACTTTGTGACTTAAAGTTACTTTAAGTTAGGTGGTTGAGAGATTTTTCTCTGACATAGTGATATCTGGGCTGAGCTCCATATTGACAGGAAGAGGCAGCCTTTTGAAGATCTAGGAAAAGAGAAATTCAGCATAAGGAACAGCTGATGGCAAAGTGCTAAGCCTGGGGAGAGCCTGGAGCTCAAGGAGCAGAAACAATGCCAGTATCGGAAGGAAGGAAAGAATAGGAAAGGAAAGGTGGGGAGAGAAGGGGAAGAAGCAAAACCACTGGGAGTTTCACTGTAATTGCATCCTATATATAAGTCATTTGTGGATAATTAATCACTTCAATATCATGTATTCCCATCCATTAAATGGAATGTGTCTTTATCTATTCCAGGCCTCTTTCAAATCCTTCAGTACATTCTCATGGTTTTCTTTATATACATCCTACCACAATTCTTAACTTTATTCTCATATATTAAATTTTTAAATTAATATAAATGGGACTCTGTTTCTTCATATATATATATATGAATATATATATATATATATATATATAAAAGCAATTATAAGAACAACATGGCAAACTTGGTAAAAAATTCTTGTTCCCAAGTGATATATGCCTCTATAGTCATTGAAATTTCCTTTTCTTCTTCAGACAGAGCTGAATACTGACATATTTTTTTTCTTCCTTATTAAGTTCCAGTCTGACCACATCTCTTTCTCTTGTGGATATCATTTCATCCTCTACCCCTTCCTTCCTCCCACTCACCTTCAGTCCCTCCATTCCTCTTTCCTTCTTTCCGTTTACCTATTTAATGGGCTTCTCAGGTGGCACTAGTGTAAATAATCCTCCTGCCAATGCAGGAGACGTAAGAGTCAGGGGTTTGATCCCTGGGTGGGAAAAATCCCCTGGAGAAGGGCATGGCAACTCACTCCAGTATTCTTGCCTGGAGAATCCCATTAACAGAGAAGCCTTGAGAGCTATAGTCCTTAGGGTCACAAAGAACCAGATACAACTGAAGCAACTTTACACACATGCATTAGATTCGACCTATTTAACAAACATTGATTTCCGAATCTGTTATATGTCAAAAACTATACCTGAAACACAGAAATATAACCTTAAGTTGCCTGTGGCCTACTGAGGTCAGATAATTAATAAGAAGTTGAAATGCAGTGTGGTAAAGTCTCTGGTGGAATAGAAGTAGCCTGTGATGGGAGCACAACAAGGCCCCTTCCCAAGCCTGGGGTGGTTAAAAGACACTTCCAAGAAAGGCTCAGCCTAGAGACAAGGAGGTCTGCGCAAAGACTGTTCAAAGAGCCCTGGACAAATGGGTATATTCATCAGGCATGAAACAACCACCCAATCTGGCCAATGTGTACAGAAATAAAATATTTTTTTCAACTATCCAAGTAACCATATAAACAGGTTTAGTATAAAAATCTAATCAAAAACTAGGAACATGGAAAAAAAGATTTCAAGTATGTGTTTTCTTCACCTGAAAATCTTACAGACAATAATTTTTAACCGTATGGTTACACAGACTTTCATAATTTTTTTCTAAATGTATATATACATCCCTATTTTACATAATATAAATATGATACATGTTATTCTGCAACTTCCTTTTTCATTGAAAATATCTTGGAATGCTTATGTTGTCTATGAAAGTGAAAGTGAAAGTTTCTCAGTCATGTCCAACTCTTTGTGACCACATGAACTGTAGCCTGCCAGGCTCCTCTGCTCATGAAATTCTCCAAGCAAGAATACTGCAGTGGGTAGTCATTCCCTTCTCTAGGGTATCTTCCCAACCCAGGGATCGAACCCAGGTTTCCCACATGGCAGGTGGATTTTTCACCTTCTGAGCCACCAGGGAAGCTATGTTGTCTATATAAATAGATATCATTCTTTTTAATATCTATATGGTATCTATTTTTGCAGAAGTGATATGTAGTTACATGTTCATATTAAGAAAAATAATATTAAACCTACAAAGTGGAAGTGGAAGTACCCTAATCCTCCCAGAACTTACCATTCTCATTCTCATTTCCCAGAATTAATTAACGTGTTTTAAAGTCTCCACATGAAAGTGCTGTGGAGTGTGTGCATATGTGTCTGTATGTAAGCATTTTCTCTATTCTCTTAAAGTCAACCTGTTCTCAGGGACTCATCAGTATACAGGCACCCTACTTTTGCTATGCTGATCCACCCCTCTCAGAAAAGCTGGGAGTGAGGTGTAGAGAGGTGGGTCGTGACACGGGGCTTAAGAGGTGGCAATAGCGGTAAAGCATGCAGAAGACCCAGGAGACGTGGGTTCGGTCCCTGGATCAGGAAGATCTTGAAGAGAGCATGGCAGCCCACTCCAGTATTCTTTCCTGGCTGGTGGGCTCAGTCCGTGGAGTTACAAAGAGTTTGCCACAACTGAAGCAACTTAGCACAGCACATGGCTATTCACCACAACAGGGTAGAAGGTTCTATTCAACATGCGGTATGACGTCAGTAAAGACCAGTTGGAAAAGAATTGCATTTTCTGACGTGGAATGTTCTTTTACTGGGGTCACAGGCTAAAGGAAAACAGAACATGCTCTTATTGCTTCTGTTGGAGAGGGAAGTAGAGTGTTCTTTGTAAATTATTCACTCTCTTAAGCCAAGCTATTCAGAACACGCATTTTAAATAAGGCACAGGAAAACCAACAGGATCCACAGGTAGCACATCTATTTGAATCGCCACCTGCCACAAAGAAACTAATACTGTATCCTCTAGACAAGGACATTCAACTTTACATGCTGCAGGGTTACCAGTGATCCTAGCTCCTGGCTCCGTGATAATTTATAGCAAATGAGGCATGACTTTGTAGGAATTATTTATTTACTTTGAAGTAAATCTGTGATCTGTGAATGACCCTATTACTTGTTAATAGGAAGAAAGGAGTACTTGTGACTGGAATGAAAGCGAAAGCTTGTAACATGTTCAACTTGCAGTTTTCACAATTTGTCCCCAAAAGTTTCATTTCAGTAACATGAGGTAAGCAAAGAAAAAGTATCTTCCACACTTGAGAGGTAAGAAAATGGATCCCCACACATTTAGATACCTGACCTTTACAATTTTACCTAGAAAGTTCATGAGCAAGCCCAAACTGGGGGGCTTGTCACCCCAGGGGCCCTCAGGGTCATATTCAAATATTTAATCATTATGAAGCTAAGGTGAACATTGCAGTTTATATTTGATAAAGCAAGTTTACAACAAACAATTTCATACAATAACTCAGTTACAAAAGAGTATTTGAGGTACTATTTACAGCACTTCTTCAGAACAAGAAAATATAGTCTCGGGAAATTTAAAAACTTGATTCAGCTCATGCCTCTAAAAAGCGACAGTATTCAAGTGACTGCTTCTGCTGGAGACGTTCACTTACTCCTATCCATTTTATTACACCACAACACTGAGAATTTCAAAACATTTAAAGCCAGTGTTATTTTATTTCTCCAACTCATGAAATAAGACAGTAAAGGGATTTTCACCCTCACTTCCCAGAGCAGAAATCAGCGGTTTAAAACTACAGTCAGGCTATTGGGAGAATTAGCAGCTAGCTCCAAAACCAAGGAAATTTATTCTCCCTCTGCAAGACTGAGATAACTGTTCTATCTAAATAATTACAGCGGTTTCTCTAGGAAATCAGCACAACTGTAGAAGTCTGTAAGAGCCCATTGCTTTGGTCCTTCGTAGGATAAGGTGAGTAGCCTGTGGGTGAGATTTTCTAGATTTGACCACGTGGGGGCAGTATGATCATGGCATTGAAAGGCTTCCGACCTCAGCAGTTCAGGAGCGCGCACGGCCAATTAACGCAGGAAAGCTTCCCTTTGTGTCCTCTTCTTTGAGTTAGAGATAGGCAAAAAAGATAGCAAGCTGTGCTGTCCCTGAATGAAGAGCTCTGCTTCTTCCACCCAGCTTAACTGGAGGGATGTGGGTGCAAGATGAGGGGAAACATTATAGCCTAATGAGCCAATTACTTTGAGTGGCACAAATACACCTAGGGACTTAGAGAAAGGTGCTTCCACAAAGCTGGGAGGATAAAAGAACAGGACTATAATTTTAGGCAAATCACAAGCTTAAATGTGTCCCTGGCTTTAAAATGTCTTGTCTTTTCTTTTCGTTGGACTTGTCAACAAAGACACAAGAAAGAGATCTTCATATTGGCATTATCCCTTTTTGTTGGTAAATGTAATTCGTACAAGTCACGTTTATCCTAGCAATAAATTTACAATGCAACCAGCTTGAAAACCCATGCATTCAAAAATATTTAATCCTGTTACTCTTACCTGCAATTTTATTATGGAGGAAACTAGCTCTCGCCCTTCCATACATATGAGCTTTCTTTTTTTTTTTCTGGTATACTAATAGGACTATCTCACTTAATACTTACAGCACTTCTATATAGTAGCTGTTATTATTTACATTCTACAGACAAGGAAAGCAAAGTCAAGAAAAATTAACTGAACTGACTCAAGTTCACACCCAGAGAAAATAAATAGGCAGGACCTGATCTATTTGATATATAAACCCACAATTTGTCTTCTCTGCCTACTCACTTCAAACTCTGAATCATTTCCCCCTCTCTTTTCATTAATCTGTGCTTTCTTTCATTTTATTATTATTCAAATTTATATTTAAATAGGGAAATCTCGAGAGGAAAATAAGAAATAGCTGATAAACTAATGTCCAAATGAGCCTTGATGTTTTAAAGATGGGAGGAAAAATATAACATGTTGATCTGATGAGAAAGAACAAATATACACGAAAGCACAAAATGAAGAGTAAAAAATATTCTATGACCTACACACATAACCCTCTCTACAAATATTACCACAATACTAATAATAAATAATTTGAAATACAAGTATAATATATAATGGTGTATGTAATAAGCTGCACTTATAAAGTATCAACTATTAACCAGGCACAGTTTGTAGCACTTTAAAAGTATTAAATCAATCAAACCACTTAATGTGTATGAAGAGCCATATATCCATTTTTATTACTATTAAAGGATCTCATTCTTCATAATATTTTTAACTTCTCCTATTCATCTTATTTATTTTGCTTTAAACATGTATTTTGGAAATCTCTCTATACCCATGAAGGATGATCTTTTTCTTTTTTTTTCTTTAAATATTTTAGACTATTCCCTGGTGGCTCAGATGGTGAAGCATCTGTCTACAATGTGGGAGACCGGGGTTCAATCCCTGGGTTGGGAAGATCTCCTGGAGAAGAAAATGGCAACACACTCCAGTACTCTTGCCTGGAGAATTCCATGGACAGAGAAGCCTGGTAGGCTACAATCCACGGGGTCACAAAGAGTCGGGGACGACTGAGGGACTCCACTTTCACTTTCTATAGCAAAGATGAATCACAATTAACAGATCCTGGTGGTTTATCTCTGCTCCCAATGACTTAAATAAGAAACATGGATGGTTAGCTTTCCTTTTAATTTAGAAGTCCCATTTTAGCAACAACCATAAGACACTGAATATGATTAAAGGGTGGTTAGGTTAGAAAGGAACTGATAAATGAATAGAAAGACTATTTTTATGGCTTAGAAACTATCAGGAAACAGCATTGCCAGGCACCTTGAGGCCATAGCAGGCAGCACTGGGCTGGCCCAGGACAGAGGTCACTGACTTCACAGGTCAAATTATCCTTTTCCCTGAGCACATTATCCTGTCAGCAAATTAGCCTGTCCCCTGAAAACCTCCTGAAATAAAGTAAATGCTTCAGGCCCATGGCAACAGATTCCAATCAGTCAGTCAGTTCAGTGACTCACTTGTGTCCAGTTCTTTGCGACCCCATGGACAGCAGCATGCCTGGCTTCCCTGTCCATCAACAACTCCAGGAGCTTAGTCAAACTCTTGTCCCTTGAGTCAGTGAGGCCATCCAATCATCTCATCCTCTGTTGTCCCCTTCTCCTCCCACCTTCAATCTTTCCCAGCATCAGGGTCTTCTCCAATGAGTCAGTTCTTTGCATCAGGTGGCCAAAGTATGGAGTTTCAGCTTCAGTATCAGTCCTTTCAATGAATATTCAGGAGTGATTTTCTTTATCTTTGTAGTTCAAGGGGGTCTCAAGAGTCTTCTTCAAAAGCATCAATTCTTTGGCACTCAGTTCTTTATAGTCCAGCTCTTACATCCATACATGACTACTGGAAAAACCATAGCCTTGACTAGACAGAACTTTGTTGGCAAAATAATGCCTCTGCTTTTTAATATGCTCCCTCAGTTGGTCAGTATTTTTCCAAGGAGCAAGTGTCTCTTAATTTCATGGCTACAGTCACCACCTACAGTGATTTTAGAGTCCAAGAAAATAAAATCTCTCATTGTTCCAATCAGTATCTTCCAATCAGCATCTCTTAAATCAACTGTCTTTGTGGCACAATTCAGAGCCAAGGTGTACCTCCCACCAGATGCTGTCTATCCCACTGGGTTCTGGAGAACAACCATAAAGAATGAGAAGAACTTGGGGCCAAACTCCATCTATTACTCTGATTCCACTGTGCCTCCCACCTGAGCTGAAGACTACTAGCATCACTACCAGCTCAAACCCTTTACCTAACAGCTGTTAAAAACCCTGAGCTTTCTTCTTTCCTTGCTGCCAAATGTCTACGAGTCATTCCAGGGAGGATCAGAGGTGTGTTTACTACATACTTTGATCTTCATCAAAGAGATCTGTGATTTCCTTCTGTTAGCTGGGTTCTGGATCTGTGAACTGATGTAGATCTGGAAACTGGATAGTTCAGTTCAGTCACTCAGTTATATCCGACTCTTTGCAACCTCAAGGAATGCAGCATGCCAGGCTTCCCTGTCCATCATCAACTCCCAGAGTTTACTCAAACTCATGTCCATTGAGTTGGTGATGCCATCCAACCATCTCATCTTCTGTCATCCTCTTCTCCTCCTGCCTTCAATCTTTCCCAGCATCAGGGTCTTTTCAAATGAGTCTCCTCTTCGCATCAAGTGGCCAAAGTATTGAAGTTTCGGCTTCAACATCAGTCCTTCCAATGAATATTCAGGCCTGAACTCCTTTAGAATGGACTGGTTGGATCTCCTTGCAGTCCAAGGGATTCTCAAGAGTCTTCTCCAACACCACAGTTCAAAAGCATCAATTATTTGGCACTCAGCTTTCTTGATAGTCCAATTCTCACATCCATACATGACTACTGGAAAAATCATAGCCTTGACTAGATGAACCTTTGTTGGCAAAGTAACATCTCTGCTTTTTAATATGCTGTCAATGTTGTTCATAACTTTCCTTCCAAGGGGTAAGCGTCTTTTTACTTCATGGCTACAGTCACCATCTGCAGTGATTTTGGAGCCCAAAAAAATAAAGTCTGACACTGTTTCCACTGTTTCCCCATCTATTTCCCATGAAGTGATGGGACCAGAGGCCATGATCTTAGTTTTCTGAATGTTGAGTTTTAAGCCAACTTTCTCATTCTCCTCTTTCACTTTCATCAAGAAGCTCTTTAGTTTTTCTTCACTTTTTGCCATAAGGGTGAGGTCATCTGTATAGCTGAGATTATTGATATTTCTCCCAGCAATCTTGATTCCAGCTTGTGCTTCATCCAGTCCAGCATTTCTCATGATGTACTCTGCGTACAAGTTAAATAAGCAGGGTGACAATATACAGCCTTGACGTACTGCTTTTCCTATTTGGAACCAGTCTGTTGTTCCATGTCCAGTTCTAACTATTGCTTCCTGACCTGCATACAGATTTCTCAAGAGGCAGGTCAGGTAGTCTGGTATTCCCATCTCTTTCAGAATTTTCCACAGTTTATTGTGATCCACACAGTCAAAGGCTTTGGCATTGTCAATAAAGCAGAAGTAGATGTTTTCCTTAAACTCTCTTACTTTTTCTACTTTTTTACAATTTCATCTCTGGTTCCTGTGTGTTCTCTAAAACCAGCTTGAACATCTGAAAGTTCACAGTTCACATACCGTTGAAGGCTGGCTTGGAAGATTTTGAGCATTACTTTACTAGTGTGTGAGATGAGTGCAATTGTGTGGTAGTTTGAGCATTCTTTGGCATTGCCTTTCTTAGGGGAATTAAAACTGACCTTTTCCAGTCCTGTGGCACTGCTATGTTTTGCAAATTTGCTGGAATATTGAGTGCAGCATTTTCACAGCATCACCTTTCAGGACTTGAAATAGCTCAACTGGAATTCCATCATATCCACTAGCTTTGTTCGTAGTGATGCTTCCTAAAGCCCACTTGACTTCGTATTCCAGGATGTCTGGCTCTAGGTGTGTGATCACACCATCGTGATTATCTGGGTTGTGAAGATTTTTTTGTACAGTTCTTTTGTGTATTCTTGCCACTGGATAAGGGGCCATGTTTTCCCACTGTGATAACTGGTGCCAGCTTTCTGCCCACCAACTCTCAATCTTCTCTTTTCTTTCCCTTCCTTCCTCTTCCTCCTCTCCTCTCCCTGTCTCTCTCTCTGTCTCCTTATCTGTCCCTCTCTCTACCTCTCTTTCTATCCTTCCCCAAAGAACATAATAATTTAACAATTATCACCCTATCCTTATTGGACAAAGCACCCCAGTTGCCACTCTGGACATGATGCCCATTATGATCATTAATTCTGTTTTGCAACTGGCATTTCTATGCTACAATGTGGCTTCTGCCATTGCCCAAATGCACCATCCATATGTGGGAGCCCTCAGTTTTGTGTCTGCATCTCCCATCATAAAACCAAGTCGATATAAAACTGCAACCACTGAGCTATTGAAAAAGCTGGTATACTTCCTACCAGAGCATTCTCTACCCACTTAGTGAAGATTGTATTCCCTGGGCTCTCCTGGGAGCCACAGTCAGGTGTAGCACTCTCAATGTCTTACACAATAAAGCTATTGAAACCTTTCACCTATCCACACCTTAAGATGCTTCCAGAGAAGTTCTGCCACCAGCATCCCATTCACTGTAGTTCACTTTTATATTTAAGCTTCAAGGTGCCTGCCCTGAAAATTCAGATATCTTTTCCAGAACATGAAAGCAGAATCATGAGAAAGTACCCTGACAAAATTTCTCCCCTAGCAAGCCTCATAATCTACTCTGCCTGCTCCAATACCCTCTAATTCCATTCTCACAAATGCTTCCCTAGTTATTAATGGTACATATTAGTCAACTTGTGGGGCTTCCCTGGTGGCTCAGATGGTAAAGAATCTGCTTGCAGTGCAGGAGACCTGGGTTTAATCTCTGGGTTGGGAAGATCCTCTGGAGGAGGGCATGGCAATGAGAGAGTCAATTCCTAGGCAGACTGATAAGAAGTCCAGGGCCCCTGAGGAGGACAGAGGGATCTGGGGCTCTGAAGGATGTGATGGGGTCTGGAATTCTCAAGGAGGAAAAAACAAGCTTTTCTTTCTACATTTCTTAGCATTAGTCACATATAACATTTTTTTCTTTAAGCCCAGAACTGATGATTACTGAACAAACAATTCAGGTTAAACTCTGTACTAAGGATTATATAACAACAATGTATCCTGCTGGAGGACAGTTTCTCCTTCCTGAAAACCTTCTGACTAGTCCTGTTGTCTTAAAATGTACATTATAGGAGTGGGTTTGGTAAGATCTTTCTATTGTTAAATTCTAATCCTGTCATCTTAAAATGTAAACTGTGGGAGAGGGTCTAGTAAGATCTTTACAACCTTGAGACATTCTTGTGATTTATTGTAATAACCAATTAAAAAAGTATATAACTCCCTTTTCTAAGACTATCGAAGGGGGCACTCTCCGTCCCCCTTCTGATGTCTATGTCAGAAGCTTTCTATGTCCCTTTTCTTACTTTAATAAAGCTCTGCTACACAAAAGCTCTTGAGTGACCAAGCCTGGTCCTTGGTCCTGAAGCTAAATCTTCAGAGATCATGAATCCAACATCGTTCACCATAAGCTATCAGCAACCCATTCCAGTACTCTTGCATGGAGAATCCCCATGCATGGAGGAGCTAGCCAGATACAGTCCACAGGGTTGCAAAGAGTTGGACACAACTGAGCAACTAAGCACAGCACAGTCAACTTCTGAGATTCCTTGGGGGTATAAGCTATATTTTCTTGAGGCCCAAATAGTACTTCCCCATTCCATCAGTGCTAAGATCTGATCACAGATATTGGTCTAGATGAAGTGGAGATTAGTGGATGTAGAGCTTGAGGAGAACAGGGAAGCACTATTAAGGCCTTTCATGGCAGAGCGTCAGATGGTCTCCAGGAAAGAGAGGCGACTTTCCTCTGGCAAAAGGAAGAGAGGTGCTTCTTCCTTGGTGGGATATTCACGGGAAGGTGAGGTTCAAGGTCCTCAGGCTTCTTAACCACAGGTCCAGTTCTCAGGCTCTTCCTGCTTTTCTGTAAGGTCCTAACAAAGGAAACACGTCATGGCTGTGCACTTGGTCTGTTCTGCAGCTGCATTCCCTGACTTCCTGCACAGTCTGATGCAGACTTGTGACAGACCACAGTGCTGTTCACAGCAGCCACAGAACCTCTCCGACTCTCACAAAGTGTTCACGCTGGCAGTTTACTTCTCTGAGTCTATTGTTTTCTTTTGTCAAGGGCTGCAGTGCAGTTAATCCACTGCAATATACTCATAACTATAATTTTCCCCAAACTGTTTACTCAGCAAAGCCTCTCCGTAAAATAATGTTCCACCTATTCCTTTCACCTCCCAATTAGTTGTAGGTGAAAACATTAGTAATTATAATGCCACTACATGCTAGGGTCTATTACCCTGCTAATTACTGATACTATGGATCCCTCATTGCCATCAGATCACAAGTAACCCAACTCCAAACCAAATTCTTGATGTCTGCTTTCCAGGACTTCTGATCCCAACTGGCATAGCATAGAGTTCCCACAAGGCATAATTTGAACTATTATTAACAAGAAGTTAGGTAGTACAGGAAGGGTATTTAAACAAATAATGACAAGATAACAGAATAAATTCTAAAATTAAGAAATGAATATTATTTACTCTAAAACCCATCTAAGAAGGGGGGTGATTATATTTGCAAAGTCAGGGATGTCTTCATGGAGAACTAAGGTAACAAAACTTACTCATCATTCACTATGTGTCAGGATCTATGCAAAGCCGTGTATATTTAATACTTTAAGTAACCCTATGCTGCAGACAGTTCTGCTGGCTCCATTTTAAAATGAGAACACTGACTAAAGCTTAGTGAATTCCCACGGATGCTGAGTGGCAGAACCCAGGGCCATGCTTTTGAACACTGTGCTAAGCTTTTTTTCTGGAATACTTGATGCTGACCTGGTTTTTGATAAGGTGCTTTTTATCAATTATAGAAGGAGAAAGAGTACTGTGGACAAAATGGAGAGGAGATGCAAAGTCAAAGAGATACGAAAAGACTACCATGCTTTAGGATAATAAGAAATTCAATATGAACTGGGAGCCATTTAAAGGGTATCTTAGTTTGCTCGGGCAAGACCAAAATATTGCAAGACTTATAAAGAAGAGAAATTTATTTCTCATAGTTCTGCAGATTGAGAAGTCCAAGTTCAAGGCACCAGAAGATTCCATGGTTAGTGGGGTCCCTCCCAGGTGGCACTAGTGGTAAAGAACCCACCAATGCAGGAGACATAAGAGACACAGGTTTGATCCTTGGGTTGGGAAGGTCCTCTGGAGGAGGGCATGGCAACCCACTCCAGTATTCTTGCCTGAAGAATCCCATGGACAGAAGAGCCCGGTGGACTACAGTCCTTGGGGTCGCAAAGAGTCAAACACGACTAAAGTGATTTACCACAGCACGCACATCTTCCTGGTTCATAGAAGGCTGACTTCAGGCTATTTTGTCATATGGTAGAAGAACCAAGGTAGCTCTCTGGGGTTTCTTGTCTGGGCACTAATCCCATTCATGAGGGCTTTACCCTGATAACTTAATCATCTCTCAGAAACCTCACTTCTTAACACTATCACACTGGAGAATAAGTTTAAACATGTGCATTTGGGGAAAACACCAGTGCTCAGTCTATAGCAGAGGATGCACAAGAGTGAAGAAAAGGCAAGAGAATTCGGACTGTACAACCAGTTGGTGGGTTTTACAACAGGAGGTCATGAAACTGAAACTGAATTATGGCCTGGATACCAGCAAAGGGGCCAAAACTTTTGCTGCTTCATTGGTGTTACCTTACCCTTCTCCTCTCTGAATCTAAATGCCAGATACCCTATTTGTACCTATATGACTTTGGATGAATCTCTCAATCTCACTATCCTCAGTTTGTCTAGGTATAATATAAGGAAGATACTAGCTACCACCTACCTTGTCTGATTGTTTAAAATATTCAGTGAAATAATGTGAGTATAGTACTCAACATCCACATTTAACTGAGTAAGAATTCAACCGTAAGCTCTTGTCCAGAGATAGAAATATAAAGAAAGCAAGAGAAGGGAATAACAGTTCAACATTATGCAAAATTCCTTCAATACCTGGTATTTATTCCTAGGTGAGAAAGGAGGTATGAATCTGCTGTTCCCATATTTAGCCCTAGTTCCCCCTCTACCTCTCAGAGTGTGAGCATCTCAGAGACCAGAAATCGTTTGTGTTTAAAGCTATGGCTGAGCACAATGAATGAGACAGAATGCATTCACTAAATGCTTGTTCATATGCTTGGTATTATTCTTGTCCACTCTCATCATCTTCCTAGATGTCTTCAGCCTCTGTCACTGGTTTATTTGTCAAATTTTCTCTCTTTGAAGAAATAGCTGTCCTGTGTTGGGGACTTGGCCCACCTTGGTCTGCAGAGAAGTTGCTGATCTGCCATAAGTGATTTCTTTCAGAATTATCTAGAAACAGCTACTCTTTTAGAATTAGCTATGCAAACCAGAATCTGTTCCTGAGTTCTTGCCTAATTCCCCACAAACATTTCACCTAGAACCGATGTCCATTTATTGCCCTACCAGACCCAAAAGGAAAGAGGATAAAGAAGAGCATATTACTCTTGACTCCTCCTACTCTTTATTTAAGCCCCATCTCATGTCCCAACCTGGGACTAATCTTTTCCCACAACCCTGCCAGGGACAATATCCTTTCCCATCCTGGGAAAATCTATCTCCACCCACAAGGTATGATCTGGTCCCAGGCTCCTGGCAGTCATCATGATCTGACAGCTCATTCCTAAAATACTTGTTTATTTAGAGTTAGTCAGCCCTGTATACAAGACATCAGTGAGCCAGCCAAAATGGTTCTGTGCTGGTCCAAGCTGAGCTCAACTGGTCCGGGCTGATCACAACTCCTGTTTCCAGCCCGTCCTCTTATGCTGGGTGAGGACAATATTAAGACCACCTTAATGTGTGGTCTGTCTTCCACTTTCCATCTCCTGGGAGCAAATGCTTAGGCAAAAAAACAAAAATGCTAACATTTTCCTGAAATAAAAAATAATGTTTATAGAGGTCTCTGAGCTCGCAGTACCTCTCTCTTCCCCTGGGAGGATTCTTGGCTTTTTTTTCCTATCATGGCCCTCAAACACCAGTCTTCACTTACACCCCAAGCAAAGAAACCAAAGAAAGTGAGGTCGATTCATGCCTCCAGGCCAGGCAAGGCCGCTGCTTCTTCAAACTTCCCAAAGGAAGAAAAAGGACAGCAAGAAGCAATTGTACATATTGATGAAGTACAAAATGAAATAGACAGACTTAATAAACAAGCCAGTGAGATTTTGAAAGTAGAACAGAAATATAACAAACTCTGCCAACCATTTTTTCAGAAGAGGTTGGAATTGACTGCTAAGATCCCAAATCTGGGGGTCACAACAATTTTTAACCATTCGCAAGTGTCTGCATTGCTTGAGGAGGAAAATGAAGAGGTGCTGCATTATTTGACAAGAGTTGAAGTGATAGAATTTGAAGACATTAAATCAGGTTACAGAATAGATTTTTATTTTGATGAAAACCCTTACTTCGAAAATAAAATTCTCTTCAAAGAATTTCATCTGAATGACAGTGGTGAACCATTTGCAAAGTCCACTGAAATCAAATGGAAATCTGGAAAGGATGTGATGAAACGATCAAGTCAAAAACACAGAATAAAGCCAGCAGGAATAGACAGCGTAAGGAACCAGAAAGCTTCTTCACCTGGTTTACTGCTCATTCTGATGCAGGTGCAGATGAGTTAGGAGAGGTCATCAAAGGTGATATTTGGCCAAATCCACTACAGTACTATGTAGTCCCTGACATGGATGATGAGGAAGGAGAGAGAGAAGAAGATAACTACGATGATGAAAAGGAAGAAGGATTGGAAGATACTGATGAAGAAGGGGATAAGGATGAAGATGAAGATAATGATGAGGGGGAGGAAGGAGAGCAAGATGAAGGAGAAGATGACTAATGGAACACTGATGGATTCCAACCTTTTTTAATTTTCTCCCGTCCCTGGGGGCAAGTCGCAGTCTTTTTCTTTTCTCCTCTTGTGCTCAGTCGCCCTGTTTTTGAGGTCTCTTTTCTCCTTTATACCATGGTTCACAACTTATTTGGTGGGGGTGGGGGGAAATACCTTGAGGAGAATTTAGTGGGAAAAGAATCTCTGCCCACTTCTGTTACAAATTCATTCTTATCCCTTCCTGTTTCAACAAAAACTTTATGGAATCAACACCATCATGCTCTGTGGGACAAAAGAAAAGCCTTCTGCTCCCTTAGCTCTGCTGGAAGCGGGAGGGTTCTAGGCCCCTGGGTAGTAGTGAATAGAATTCTAGACATTTTCCTCATTTCTCTGTATATTGGGGTCAGAGATTACACTGTGTCTCTATGTGAATGTGGACAGTTAGCATTTACCAACATGTATCTGTCTACTTTCTCTTGTTTAAAAAAAGAAAAAAAAAACTTAAAAAAATGGGATTATAGAAGGTCAACAAAGGGTAAGTTTGAGATGTTTGGGTGGGTTAAGTGGGCATTTTGACAACATGGCTTCTCCTTTGGCATGCTTAATTGTGATGTTTAATGGACATCCTTACAATTTAAGATGACACTTTTAAAATAAAATTCTCTCCTAATGATGACTGGAGCCCTGCCACTCGACGAGAGGATCAGCAGAACCTGTAGAAGATCTTATTTACAACTGACATTCTCTATTGTAATTTTGTTCCTGTTTATTTTTAAATTTTCTTTTTGTTTCACTAGAAAGGAAAGATGATGCTCAGTTTTAAATGTTAAAAGTGTGCATGCTGCTTTGTTGTGATAAAAAATAAATGTGTACACAAAGGAAAAAATATAATGTTTAGACAGAGAGAAATTAAAACCAAAATTTAGAAAAAACTACTTTGCACAATTTTCAGGCATATCAAACATATGTCCAATGTAAATTACTAAACAAATGGCTTAATACTGCCATCAGCAGCTTCTGCTTTTGGGTAACACTACTGTCAATTGGGTCCTTGCCAAGAATAATGGATGTGTGTTCGTGTAAGTCAATAAAAGTATAAAACTGACCAAAGTCCTCTCTCCCAGGAAAAAGAGGCCTGTGACCTAAAGACAAAAACAAGTCTTCATGCTAAAGGTAAGATTTCCAAATACACTCAAGTACAGATCTCACTTTTTTTAAACACTGTAACTATTCTTTGTTATCACCTTGCTTCATGCCATCCTTCCAGCATATGCAGCAAGCACAAAAGCATTTTTGTTCTCTTTTTATTTTCAGAGTCAAATGAAATAAAATATGTCTTCGCCGATCCTAATTTGTGCAAGAGTTTGATCCCATGAGATACTTTGAATATGTAATTTGTTGCATCAAATTTCAGGTTACAAGCTCAAAAGTGGATTAAAAGCCAGTTCACATTGCCAAGTATCCTATTGGAAAAGTTAGCAATCTAGTGGAATGGGTCAGTTCACCCTCAATACCCATTGAAATGTACAAGGATTTTTAGTGCAGAGAATTTTGTGGATATGTGTATGGCAGAGAAAAACAATAAAAGACAGCTAATCCAGCCACTTTTCATGAGATTTAAACAGCAAAGTTTCAACTAAAATCATGATCTTATTCCAGTGACCTTTTTATTTAGTCTACACAGATCACATTTTATAACATTTGAAAGAGTTTGAGACAAGTGCTATGCACATTTAATTTTTTGTTGGAAGACTAGAATCTCTGAATATTAGAGCTGACAACACACACACACACAAACTAACATATCATCCTCCCCACCATGCTCACTTTATGGTCTGGTAACTGCTAGGAAAACAAGTTGGTGCTGGGGGAAATGAGTGAATTTGAAGCACAGGGTTTCCAAATACAAGTCAAGCACCTCAACTTACTGGCTTGGTAATGCTGGTTGAGTTACTTCTCCTCTCTGGATTTCATTTCATTGGCCATAAGATAGAAATGATAATAGCAGCTACCTTGTGGAAATACAGGGCTTCCCAGGTGGCCTTAGTGGTAAAGGCCCACCTGCCAATGCAGGAGACATCAGAGATGTGGATTCAAAAACTGGATCAGGAAGATGACCTGGAGGAGGGCATGGCAACGCACTCCAATATCCTTGCCTGGAGAATCCCATGGACGGATGAGTCTGGTGGGCTACAGTCCATGGGGTCACAAAGAGTCAGAGATGATTGAAGCAGCAGCAGCAGCATGGAAATATAGTGAAGCCTGAGTAAAACACTGTATATATGGGCTGTTGTCGTTCAGTCGCTCAGTCATGTCCGACTCTTTGCGACCCCGAGGACTGCCGCACACCAGACTTCCCTGTCCTTCACCATCTCCCAGAGCTTGCTCAGACTCGGGTCCATTGAGTCAGTAATGCCATCCAACTATCTTGTCCTCTGTTGTCCCCTTCTCCTCCTGCCTTCCTTCTTCCCCAGCATCAGGGTCTTTTCTAATGGGTTGGCCTTCACATCAGGTGGCCAAAGTATTGGAGCTTCAGCATCCATTCTTCCCATGAATATTCAGGATTGATTTCTTTTAGCATTGACTGCTTTGATCTCCTTGCAGTCCAAGGGACTCTCAAGAGTCTTTTCCAACACCACAGTTCAAAAGCATCAGTTCTTCAGTGCTCAATCTTCTTTACCATTCAGTTCTCACATTCATACATGACTCCTGGAAAAACCGTAGTTTTGATTATATGGACCTTTGCTGGCAAAGTAATGTCTCTGCTTTTTAATGAGCTGTCTAGGTTTGCCATAGCTTTTCTTTCAAGGAGCAAATGTCTTTTAATTTCATGGCTGTAATCACCATTTGCAGTGATTTTGGAGCCTAAAAAAGTAAAATCTGTCACTTATCCCATTGTTTCCCCATTTATTTGCCATGAAGTGATGGAATCAGATGCCACGATATTAGTTTTTTTTAATGTTGAGCTTTAAGCCATCTCTCTCCCCACGTAGCTCAGTCAGTAAAGAATCTACCTGCAGTGCGGGAGATCTGGGTTCAATTCCTGGGTCAGGAAGATCCTCTGGAGAAGGAAATGGCAAACCATCCCAGTATTCTTGCCTAGAGAATCCCATGGAAAGAGGAGCCTGGAAGGCTACAGTCCATGGGATCACAAGAGTCAGACAAGACTTAGTGCTTAATATACTTTAAGATGCTGCACAAACGTTACATGAAGTTACACTGATGTGCTATGTGAGTATATAATTTGAAAGCACAAGACCTTAAAGTCCTTGTTTTACCACCTGGCCTTTATAGTCTTTATCCAAACAGTATGACATATACAACACTTCCCTCACAAGGTTTCTATGATGACCCATGAAATATGTGTAAAGCACTCAGAGTGTCCAATACCTACATAGACGCCTCCAGTGAGTGTCAGCTCTCACTAGACATTTGATGATAAAACTGATATTTCTTCAACAAGTATTTAAAGAGATCCAACCACCTACTAGGCACTCTATCTGTGCTGGGAATGAAGGTGGGAAAAAGATATCTTCTGGCTCTGAGGGGACTCACCGAGGGCTGGGAAATAGCTTACTTCATATGTCCATTGTCAAAGCAATCAGAGATTTCTCATTGCCCACAAAGTAAAGTTTGAGTTCTTCTTTCTGCATTTAAAAGACTCTACTGCATGACCTCACCTTTCACCCACTGAACCTTCTTATGTAATCTATGTTTCCAATCAAACTTTCCCACGTCAGTGTTGTTATTCATTGTATTAGTAATGATTCTCTCAAAAAACAGAACCAATAAAAAGAGATATATTTTGAAAATTGGCTCACATAATTAGAGGCTGAGAAGTCCCACAATCTGCCATCTGCAAGTAGGCAACCAGGAGAGCTGGTGGTTAATTCAGTCTGTCTAGAGTCCAAGAAACAGGTGCATTGGTGTTGAGGGCAGAAGAGGATGAAGATATCAGCAAATTCTCCCTTTCTCCACCTTTTTGTTCTATTTAGGATCTCAGGGGATTTGATGGTACCTGCCCACCTTGGTGATCGTGACCTTTACTCACTCTACAGATTCAAATGATAACCTCCTCTAGAAGCACCAGGATAGATCCACTCAGGAATGTTTTACCAAGTATCTGGGCTTCACACTCATGCTGGATTCTCCACCTGGAGTACACCTCATTGTTTCTTTTTATGTCAAACCCCTATACTTCCCAGCCAAGCCAAAGTGCTCTCTATAGTGAACATCTAGTTTTCTGCTTCTTTTCATGTTCCTTTAAGGAACAACTTCTTCTCTACATTTCTTCTAGTGTAGCTGCAGATGTCACCCTTTGGCCAAAAAAAATGGGTACAAGAGAGTACCTGGTTCACGTCTAAGAGAGCATGGTAACCCCCCACACACTCTTTGGGGAGTAGTTTAGGGGTAGGTATGATGGCTGATGAGAATGACACCCGAGGTGAGTGCAGGTATGTTCAGAAAGAAAATTTCCTTTTACCCTGGAGTTGTTAAGGTAGTTGTTAAACAAGATGATTGTGAGTCAAGGGCTACAAGATACCATCTTACCTAAAAGAACACCAAACTCAGAGGAAAGCAGCGCTGAGAGATAGGAGAGAAATAAATTCCTAACAGCACTGTTGACCACTTGTATAGATATCTCTTGACATTCAGTTAAGGAAGCCAGTCCATGTATTATTATTACTACTACTACTTCTATTACTATTACTATTTAGTTACAGTTAAGAATCTCCTGCAGACCAAGACCACAGTTAATTGCTATTTGTTTCTCCTATGAAACAGTGGGATGAGTTTTTGCCTACTGTAGGTGCTCAGTAAATGTTAGGTTAGATTAATTAATCTATAATTCATGGAAAGAAAGTTAATGGATTCTAAATGGCATACAACCTCACTAACATGTAACCTAGTTCATTAAAGCAGAGGAAATATGTCTGAGTCAAATGATTCATTTGTAAAGACTTTTCAGCTATTCAGTTTCTCTAGAGCCCCTAAAGGAACCTGTACTTTGCATAGATCGGAAAATTATAATTTTCCAAGTGTTTTTAATCCTCACTTTAGAAATTAGAAGACGGCTTGGAGAGATAAACTAATTTCCTACAGTCTCACAGGAAATGGACAGATCACTGCTGTGGAATCCTTTGATTCCAAAGGACTACCAATCCTTTGTCTTGCTCTGTCTCCAGAGCCAGGCTGGTATCAGAGTAAGAACTTTTGAAGTCATCCAACCTGGAGGTGAAACCTCATCCTCACCAGCTGTGAAGCACTACCTCAGTCTAGTGCAAGTAAATAGCAAATAAATGACAGCTTTTGTTATTACCATTAGTACAGATTTTTATGTTTCTCAGTACAATAGAAATTTTTAACTGACTCAAATCTTGGGGCAGTTTCATCTGACTATTTTCCACTGTTAGCTATGAGATTTCTCTGCCTTAGGGAAAAACAAACTCCCCAGAAGATGTCTCAGTGGGAAAAAAGCATAAGTTATTGGTGTTCGTGTTATGATGGATTTCCCACCCATTATCCATAAGCTTTCATTATTCACTATAAAATGAGACTTTCCTGAGCTCATTGAGGGGAAAATATTAGTTGGCTATTGTTGAAGATTTGCTAAGTTTCATTCATTTTAATCTAATTTAGGTTGAAATCCTTATAGGCTACAGTAGTACTTCTCAATAGACTGAAGGAATTTGGTAACTGTTGATAAACTAGAAACTGTGAAAATGAATATAAGATTTAATCCTGTAAAAGTGAAAAGGCTTCAGAAATTCTTCCCTCAGGTGGAAGGATAAATTAAAGGACAATTGACTCCTTTTTGTGACTGTGATTCTCATCCCTGTCCTACCTAAATGTCAAAGGACAGACCTGCAAAGAAAGCACCAACCCAAAAGACATAGCTAATAACAAGGTTTTCTGACCCACAAAGAAGGCTATTTGAGGCTACTGCAGAGAATTTTATTATGAAAACTTAATTTTTTTAATTTGATCTAGCTAGATCAAATGTGATTGCTTTGTAAATTTTTTAAAAAGTAAACACATCTAATGACTTAGATGATACTTAGAATCAGTGCACATTTAAATAGAACTATACAAGAAAGATCTTAATGACCCAGAAAACCATGATGATGTGACCACTCACCTAGAGCCAGACATCCTGGAATGTGAAGTCAAATGGGCCTTAGGAAGCATCACTACCAACAAAGCTAGTAGAGGTAATGAAAATCCATCTGAGCTATTTCAAGTCCTAAAAGATGAGGCTATTAAAGTGCTGTACTCAATAAACCAGCAAATTTGGAAAATTCAGCAGTGGCCACAGGACTGGAATGGGTCAATTTTCATTCCAATCCCAAAGAAGGGCAAGGCCAAAGAATGTTCAAACTACTGCACAATTGTACTCATCTCACACACTAGCAAAGTAGTGCTCAAAATCCTTCAAGCCAGGCTTCAACAGTACATGAACCAAGAACTTCCAAATGTTCAAGTTGGATTTAGAAAATGCAGAGGAATCAGAGATCAACCTGCCAACATCTGCTGGCTCATAGAAAAAGCAAGAGAGTTCCAGAAAAACATCTATTTCTGCTTTATCGACTATGCCAAAGCCTTTGACTGTGTGGATCACAAGAAACTGTGGAAAATTCTTAAAGAATGGGAATACCAGACCACCTTACCTGCCTCTTGAATAATCTGCATGCAGATCAAGAAGCAACAGTTAAAATTGGACATGGAACAATGGACTAGTTCAAAACTGGGAAAAAGAATATATCAAGAATTGATGCTTTTGCACTGTGGTTTGGAGAAAACTCTTAAGACTCTCTTGGACTGCAAGGAGCTCCAACCAGTGTATCTTAAAGGAAATCATTCCTGAATATTCATTGGAAAGACTGATGCTGAAGTTGAAGCACCAATACTTCAGCCACCTGATGTGAAGAACTGACTCACTGGAAAAGACCCTGGTACTGGGAAAGATTGAAGGCAGGAGGAGAAGGGGATGATAGAGGATGAGATGGTTGGAAGCATAACTGACTTGATGGACATGAGTTTGAGCAAGCCTTGGGTATTGGTGATAAACAGGGAAGACTGGCATGCTGCAGTCCGTGGGGTCGCAAACAGTTGGACATGACTGAGCAACTGAACTGAACTGAACAATTTAAACTATAAGATCAAAATTGGGAAGCCTAGCATGCTGCATTCCATGGGCTCACAAAGAGTTGGACATGACTGAGCAACTGAATAACAACATTAAAGTTGAAAGCATGCCAACACAGGAAAAGAGAAGACCCTTCTTCCTAGGGGAGAAATATATTAACATTTTGCTGACAAGTGTGCCTCTATGGCAAAAGTCTCTCTGAAAACTTTTAAAGAGAAAGCTGTAAAAGAAAGGGATATTTGGGGAAGGGAATTAACACGTAGATGGTCTTGAGATAGATTTCCTCAATCTACACAATAGGTCTTTGAGCCTCAGGGTACTGAGTAAAGTGCCTATTGTCACCCAACTAATAAAAAATATGTGTTGAGACATAAAAAATATCAGCACTGTGATTAAAATACCAAAACAGAAACCTCCAAGGATCATTCTTTTCCTGTTCCATTAAGTGTTCTCCCTCTTTCTTATTTAATCTTAGTAAGTTGGTTATATTGCTGTAGGCTGGAGATTAGTTGTTCACCAAACTGAGCTTCTCTCCCATCTGGGTTAGACCACAGTTTCCAACTTCTCTTAAAGTTATGCAGCCATGTGATTGAAATCCTGCTAAGGGAATGTGGTGGGTGTGATGACTGTCATCCCCAGACCCCGCCCACTTCCTATGGGCTGGGGAACTTCCTATGCAGTCCTTTAAACCCTCCCTGTTTGACTACCAACTCAATGGACATGAGTTTGAGCAAACTATGGCAGTTGGTGGAGAGGGAGGCCTGGCGTGCT
Organism: Antilocapra americana; assembly: GCA_007570785.1. Taxonomy (NCBI): domain Eukaryota; kingdom Metazoa; phylum Chordata; class Mammalia; order Artiodactyla; family Antilocapridae; genus Antilocapra; species Antilocapra americana. The sequence continues at coordinate 4,354,969 of ML662438.1, forward strand.
GCAGTCCATGGGGTTGCAAAGAGTCGGGCATGACTGAGCAACTGAACTGAACTGAACTGAAACTCTCCCTATTAGCTCTTCTCTGAACTGTATTCAGTCTACCAAGATGGACAGGCCATGGTGGAAAGTTCTGACAAAATGTGGTCCACTGGAGAAGGGAATGGCAAACGACTTCAGTATTCTTGTCTTGAGAACCCCATGAACAGTATGAAAAGGCAGAAAGATAAGACACTGAGAGATGAACTCCCCAGGTCAGTAGGTGCCCAATATGCTACTGGAGGTCAGTAGAGAAATAATTCCAGAAAGAGTGAAGAGACAGAGCCAAAGCAAAAACCACACCCAGCTGTGAAGTTGACTGGTGATGGAAGCAAAGTCCGATTCTGTAAAGAGCAATACTGCATAGGAATCTGGAATGTTAGGTCCATGAATCAAGGCAAATTAGAAGTGGTCAAACATGAGATGGCAAGAGTGAACATTGACATTTTAGGAATCAGCAAATCAAAATGGACGGGAATGAGTTAATTTAACTCAGATGACCAATATATATACTACTTTGGGCAAGAATCCCTTTGAAGAAATGGAGTAGCCATCACTGTCTAATTTTTTTCTATTACATGAAAAACAAAACTATATTTTAAGGTTTATTGTGCAATAATCTTGTGATAATGTACTACTCTGATCATTTCCCTGTGCCTGGCAGGTACCAGGTCCCTTCTTTTAGCCAAAATCCTGAAGACACAAAGTGAATGTCCTTGTCAGGATATGCACACATAGTCATTGTGTCATCCTAGCTGGATAAGTGCCCTTTAAGTCCTGGGGGCTCAGCTAAAAAGGAAGGAATTGAACAGAAACTCCAGAGCTACTCTGATTTAAAAGGCAGCAGAAGCCTCTTGGCAAAAGAGGATAACTATGGCCACATCTCTCTGTTAGTTGCTCAATCCTCAGTCCTTTGGGTGCTGTAGTCTTTCAGGAACCACTGAGGACAGAATAGACAAGAACAGTGGCTCTTCCTGCCACCACTCTGCCTCTTAGATTATGGAGTCAGTTACACTCACGCTCTTCTATGTTACCCAGAGCTATGGCCTCAAGCCACATAGCTTCCAACCTGTACATTTTGGCATCTGTCCCCAGAATACCATTTCTGCAAACCACAAAGAAAACCTCCTAAACCCAAGACTGCGGTTCTGAAAACAAACCAGAAGAGTAAGAACTTTACAAGGACACGGACCACATCCTAATTATTTCTGATTCCCCAGAACATCCCAGAATACAAAATAGGCATGAAATGGACACTTGCTAAACTGAACACCAAAGGTGGATCTGTTCAGAGCAAAGAGAAGAGTTTTCATGTCACCTCATGGTGATCAACTCCACAAGAGAAAATTGCTAAAGAATTCCATGAAAATACATTAGCAATTTTCAGTAGGGATATAAGTATCAACCAAATTTTCCTTCTTAGAAAGGAAACAAAAAGCTGTGTTTGAAACCCCACTGTAAAGTCAGATGACTACTAAGTCTCACATAATTAAGACAGAGTCGGCATTTACCGGAGTGAACTGCTACTGAAATTCAACTGCGTCTACACATTTACACACGCACACACATCATGTTGCCACTTCATTAAATCAAACAATTTTGCCAGTTTTGGCGGTAGTGCTTGGAACTGTCTAATGTTGAAAATCAGGCCACCTACCCAAAACAGAAAGAGAGAAAGGGCAGAGACAGAAGGAGAAAGAGAGCCCTTTTAGTACAAAATATATTTAGCATAAAACCTGGTGACACTTCTGGATAGCAAAACACTAAGTAATTACTCTGGCCCCAGACATCTTTTCGATACAGGCTTTCTGCATTCTTCCACTTGTTATTTATGGAAAGATAGGGGAAAAAACAAACAAACTTTTACCATGGCAACCCTAGCAGAACATGTTACAAATAATACTATCTGTCATGGCTTAGAGAGCACTTCACACCAGGGGGGGGAAATGCTTTTGACTTGATTATATGAGTATTTAACATCCATCAAGGAAAACACAGAAAACAATTAAAAGAGCACTCACTTTGTCCCCTCAAGAGTGGAAATAAAACTCTGAGGCTCCCTTCTTTTTGATAAAATCTTCATCTCTTTCATGGAAGAATTGACAAATTTGGTATAAATGACCTTAAGTGTCTTAATGTGTTGAACAGGTTCTACCATTGTGCTAAGATTAAAGATAATGAGTATGTTTAAGGTTTCTTTCCAGTGTTTTCCATCTGAAGCAAAAATGTTCCTTCCCCAGCAGATGTTTCCTTTCAGGTGTTTACCCCCAGGTTACCATGGATTTATTTCTGGATAATTAGGTCACTATTGTCACTGGGCCAATTTGCTTTCAGTCTCTCCCTATCTGCTCACCTTCACCCTCAGCCTGCTGTCCTCTAAGTCTTCTTAAGATAAGCAGACACCTTTGTTCTCTCTCTTGCTTTTGCTTTTAATCACCTTATCTGAGCTCTGGTTTCCTCTTTCTGAGAAACCCCCTAGAACTGCCTGAAATATAAATGTGTGCTAGTTGCTCAGTTGTGTCCAACTCTTTGGGACCCCACAGACTGTAGCCCACCAGGCTCCTTTTTCCCTGGGACTCTCCAGGCAAGAATACTGGAGTGGTTTGCCATTCCCTTCTCCAGAGTATTGTCCTGACCCAGGGATTGAACCCTGGTCTCCTGCATTGCAGGTAGATTCTTAACCATTTGAGCTATAGGGTAGTCTTTAAAGTGAAAGTCAGTCAGTTGTGTCCAACTCTTTGTGACACCATGGACTATACAGTCCCTGGAATTCCCCAGGACAGAATACTGGAATGGGTAGCCTTTCCTGTATCCAGGGGATCTTCCCAACCCAGAGATCAAACCCAGGTCTCTGGCATTGCAAGTGGATTCTTTACCAACTGATCTATCAGAGAAGTATTTATATCAGGGAAATATAAATACTGCCAGGCAACAGGAATATAAACAGCAAGGAAAAGAGGCCAAGAAGATAACAACTGCTATGGTGTGAGGCAGACGAGAAGACAGGTTTTCATTTCTGGTTATCAATCCACAACTGGAACACATAAAGCTGTTTCCCCAAAAGTCCTAGCTTCTAAGGCTAGTCCTGACAGTTGCCCAGGGTTAGATTAATCAGAAAACCTTTATAGACATGATCAAAAACACACCTCTATTCTGATCATTGCTAAGGTTCATTGATTCATTCAGAAAAGAATTTAGAATGACCATATTCTAGGAACTGTGCTGGAACACAATAATACCTGTTAATTTTTGCAGTTCAGAGTGTAAGTCCTCTAGAAACCGTGCTCTAACTTCTAAAGCTGAGTCAGATAACCTCTGTATTTCCCTGGCACCTTGAGTTTGACCTTAAGCCAGGGCTAATTGTTTTGCAATTACTTTCTTCTTTTTATAAGAAGATAGACTCAAATTTCAGGAGCAAATGAACTCCCAAATTTCAACAGTTGAACAAAACTGTATTTTTCACTTAAATCACTACCCAGTGTAGACTGGGTAGTCCTATAACAATGCTATTATCTAAGAACTCACTAAGGGACTCAGGTCCTCTATTATTATCCTTAGCTCCTCTATTCAGAAAGCTTTGCTTGCAGTTTAATGCACAGGATAAATAAGGTTGGGGAGAGAGAAAGAGTGTGTGACAGAGAGAGAAAGATCAAGACAATGGAGGTGCCAAATGTGTTAGCTGTTGTGTAAAAACTAGTGATACTGACCCCATCCAAATTAAGGGTGGGAAGCATATGGTGAGAAAAGTCACACTGTATTCCTATATGTGAAATTAATTTGAAGACTCTTTGAGGACAGAAACTGGTTATATGAGAATGTTACAGCATGTCAGTATGTTTGTATCTGATAGAAATTAACCAATAGACACAGAAAATTCAAAAGATTTATTTATAAAGTCTTATTCAAGTTCAGCATATATATTTCATACAAAAACAATATTGAAAGATTGTGCAAATATAATGTGCAACTTTTTTAAAAGATGGTTTTTACAAAACAGGAAAAACTATAAGGTGTGTGGGGATGTAAAATGGTTCTTTCACTTTGTAGAACTGTTAGGCAACCTGTTATAAAGTCACATACCTACCTGATGGCTTAGCAGTTCTATTCTAGGTATTTACCCTAGAGAAAGAAAGGCATCTACCCACAAACGGAACTGCATGATTTTCTTAGGGAATTCTTAGGAGACTTGTTCACAAATAGGAAAAAACTGGAACAACCTAAATGTCTATAAATGCATTGTAGTATAAGCATGCAATAGAATGGTACACACAATAAAATCAAATAAAATGTTGCTCATGCAACAAGAAACCTAAAACATTATGTTAAGCATGGACCAAATGAAAAAAAAGTACAGAATGTATAATATGATTTATATGAAGTCCTTGAATGTGTAAAACTACTGATAGAAATTAGTAAGTACTTATTTGGGTGGTAAGTGAAAATTTGGTAGGAAAGCATCATGAGAAACTGTCTGGAGTAGTGAAAATTATTTATATCTGCTTTGAATATATAAAGGTTTATACAACTATCAAAAGTTCTCAAACTGAACACTTAAGATCCATGAATTTTATTTTGTTTGAATAATAATATGACAGTGCTTCCCTGGTGGTTCAGTGGTAAGGAATCTACATATCACTGCAGAAGATATGGGTTCAATCTCTGATCTGGGAAGATTCCATATACCATGAAGCAACTAAGCGCATGTACCACAACTATTGAGCCTGTTCTTTAGAGCCCAGGAGCGTCAGCTACTAAAGCCCTTGCTCCCTAGAGCCTGTGCTCTGCAACAAGAGGAGCCACGGCAATGAGAAGCCAGTACACTGCAGCTAGAGAAAAGCCCATTCAGCAACGAAGACACAACATGGCCAAAAGTGAAATAAGCAAAATTTATAATAAACAAATAAGTACCAAAAAGTTTTAATTAAAAAACAAAACAGTATGACATTGTGACAATGAGAAAGCTCTAAGTGCTCAGAAGCAAAATTTCAACGATGTTCAAGACTCTCCAAAATAATTTATCAAACTTTATTGAAAAGCATAGATGAAAATATATATCATAATCATGAAGAGGAAATCTCAATCCCATAAAAGTAATAATTCTCATTAAATAAAACTGCATATTTCATGAAATTTTACTCAGCCTCAATATCTGCTTGTGTGAATGAATGTGTGCGTGTATGTACGTATATGATCACCTCAATACCTGATTTTAGAATTTATGTAGAAGAATGCAAAACCTAGCCTTGCCATGATAACCTTGGAGGATGATCACAGTAAGAGAATGAATAGAAAAATGATGGAGCAAGACATAGTACTATATCGACAATTTAGAACAATAATACTGTAGTGTTGACCTTAAAAGCAATTATTTCATCAGCAAAAAATTAACTGATTCAAATTTAGCAGCAAATTGCAGTTTGGGATCTATAACCATGATGAGTCACATGCAAGTCATCACACAGGAAGAGAAGGATAACTCTTTTATAAAAGGGAAAAGAAAGTTGGAAGAGCTATGGTAAACAAAGATCCCGTGGCATTTCATTGGCTGAGTTGTTACCAGGAAAGAAGAGAAGACTTTCTTCTTCTTTTTGGGTTCTGCTATCATCACAGATTGTGAGAGTTCTCCTTTCTATCCCCCCAAGTCTATTTAATTGAGGTTTCTGTTTATTAACTTTTTACATTTCCCTCTTTTGATCAAGATCTTTCTCTAAAAGCATCACTGATCAATAGTCAGGTTGTCCATATTCAATGGCTTCCTGTTCCTCAATGCCAAGGACGGCCTTTCTTGGGTGCAGAGTCTCACGCTTTCCCTTGGGGGAAAGTGCACAGATTGGAAGCCTATTGAGATTATAGTCAAGTTAAAAAGAATGGGTAGTAGAGAGAACTCTAAGGTACTTATTATCTAAAATGCATATGTTGTCAAGATCATAAACACTGGAAATCATCTGAACTACGACATCATCATCAAAACTGGTGACGAACTTCAAACAGACCTGACCCTGACATCTTAGAAAAGCTGTCTCATCAACTACTGTATGCCTCAATTCTGGGAAATCTTTACTTTCAGGTCATTAGATGATGTACAGGTCCAGTCAAGGATCAGTGTTTTCTTTAGGTATATCATATGAACCGAAAAGAACATTCCCTGAAGTTTGGTGGCACAAAGTTTGGTTGGTAGTACATGACAGGATTCTCTCCCCCTGAGGGCATTGCTTTCACAGCATTCCAATATCACGAGTTACTTTAAAATCAAGTTTTGTCCTTGGCCAAAGTAATAGCCCATGTAAGAATATATAATTCAGCCTGTTGGGCTGAAATAACCATAGGTAAAGATGCTGCTTTAACAACATAAAAAATAACTGCAAAATAGCATATATAGCACAATATTTTCCATTGTAACCTTTTAAATGAAAACCATAAGTGAACAATGAGAAGTCAGCATTATACGGAAGGAATTTCCTACAGAGCATCACAAAGAGTCAAGAGGTAATACATAAGCATTAAGCTGTCATGAGAGAATTCATCAGTGATGGAGGGGAGAAGAGTGCAGAATTAAAGTAACCAGAGAGTTACATGAGGAGCAGTTAACAAACTTCACAAGAAGTAACATAGCTGACAAAAATGTGAATGTGATGAGAATTCAGGAGAGTTTCTACTGCATGAGGTACAAAATGGTTATAGGGTATCCCACAGTAATATTCTTGGTGGCCTTAGGCAGTAATAGTAAAGGCTCTAAGTTAAAGGGGGTATCCCGATCCCACAGGATCCAGTGGTAGGCTATAATACTTCATGCGTGCGTGTGTGCTTAGTCACATCAGTTGTGTCTGACTCTCTGCGACCCCATGGACCACGGCCTGCCAGGCTCCTCTGTCCACGGGATTCTCCACGCAAGAATACTAGAATTGGTTGCCATTTCCTTCTCCAGTGATAAAGTATAAATGAAGTGAAGTCACTCAGTCGTGTCAGATTCTTTACAACCCCATGGACCATAGCTTATCAGGCTCCTCCATCCATGGGATTTCCCAGGCAAGAGTACTGGAGTGGGTTGCCGTTTCCTCCTCCATAATACTCCATGGGTTAATGCTGATTTCTGTGCTTTAGGGTCAATACCTCATGGACACTCCCTTTCTTTTAACATACAAAAGAGAAAAGGAGAATCTAATCCTTGGGATGCTAAGGGAAAAATGTGTTCATCAAAATCACCTTTAAGGCTTTAAATGCTATGCTGTATGGTCCTTCCTATAAAATTGTGTTAGGATTGTTGTTTTTCAGTAAAACATATTAAGCTTTCTCCATAAGAGAGAAATTTTAAATCTAATTTCAGCAATAAGTTTTAAATAAATAAATTTAAAACCTAATTTTCCAGCTAGCCTGAGAAAATCTCATAGTTGGTGCTTAGTTTTGGGTTTTGAGAAACCTAGAATACCATGGCTCTTAGCATAGCCCTTGTTCTGATATAAGATGCCTTGAACAAACCACAGTTTTTTTGGTGACCTTATGTCCTTTTAATGCTAAAAACTTTAGCAAATGAATGATACCTTCCTATGAGGAGATTTGAGAAGGACAGCAAAAACGCAAATCATCCACACACTGAAACAAAATAGAACCTCTAGGGAACTTTATATCATCCAAAACAGCCTCCAGGATTTGTGAGAAATAAGAAGGACTCTCAGTAAAACCCTGAGAAATTACTATCCAGGAGAACTGCTTTTCTTCCCAAGTAAATGCAGGAAGGTTAACTTCATCTACCAGAATACCAAAGAATGCACTGCATGTATCATTTACAGTGAAGAATTTGCTTCCAGTGGGAAGGTATGTTAGTCATATAATGAGATTTAGGAACAATAGAATATCAAGGTATAATAATGCTGTTTATTGCTAGACAAGCCTCCACCTTTGGCCCTTTGGTTTTCTCACCAGCAAATTAGGTACACTACAGAGGCAAACACAAGGGATAATGAGGCCTTGAACCTTGTGATTTTCTATTATGGGCTGCATGCTTTGTAAGACTTCTTTACTTAGAGGATATTCATTAAATCTGGGAAGAGATTTTGAGTAATCTATTTGAATAATGGGAAGTGTACTGTGACTTTTGCCAACATCAGTTGGAGATTTTGTCCATAGGGAAGGGGGTACCTGACTCAATAAGGACAAATGCTCAGTGTTTCCAGAATCAGCTCTAGTACTGTTAGCTTCACAGCAAATAAAAGATGTCAAAGGATCATTTAATCCACCTAGTTGGCTGCTTTGATGACTTCTCCAAGTTCTAGAATTATTTCCCTCTTTGTGGAGAAAGATATTCCATTATGTTACTTGGCCTAATAAATGGATAGAAGCAAAGTAACTATGGAGAAAAGGGCATTTTTTCTAGATTCCTAAAAAAAAAAAGAAAGAAAGAAAGGAATAGATTCAGAGACAGTTACCTCTTGAGATTTATTAGAGATACCCACTATTTGAGTTCTTCTAGTATTCCAAGACAGAGGCTGCTTTATAGTAGCAGAGTTGAACACAAATTCAGACTAGAAGAGGTTCATCCCTAATCTGAAGAAATGTTTGCCAAAATGATTAAAAGGGAGGCCTATGAAGAGTCTCTGAGTTCTTCAGCACTCTGTCATTGAGAATTAGGAGGGCAAAGGAAATGATCGTTAGAAGGCCCCTGAAATGCTTGAATTTGCAATAATATATTTTCCAATTCTGTGGTTTTTTGCAATTATAGCAGAAACTAGGAAGGTTTGGTTTTATTTGGCAGTTTTCAATTGCTCAAGTTGAAGATTAAAAATTTTGGCTATCTTCCTTATAGGTGACTCATTTGGAGTATGAGAGAGCTGGTTTGCCAGATTAACTAAATATGAAGTTGATACAGTTTCCTATTCCATCATGGCCCTTTTTAAAAGGGAGAAGGTCCTGGTTAATAAACATAGAGTTATTAATAAAATCTACTCAGGTAGAATCAACATCTGAGGGAAGACCAGAATTTTCTGTAAAATTAATCTGAAGTTGGTTGTAATAGCCATAAACAGCCATCATATTTTTTGGATAAAAGCCCAAATTTTGTTCCAATCCACAGGCTTTGGAGAAGACATAGGAACTGCTCAATGAAGTTACCAAGTGATTGCCTGAGCCAGAATTTACCTATAAGTCAGTGGGCTGGTCTTGGTTGTCATTCTAGAGATCTTTCAGCACTTTCTCCATTAGTGGTTTACATCTGACCAACAAGTATATAAACTAGCTCATATAAAGAGAAACCAGGTTGATAAGCTTAAAAGACTATATTAAATTCCTCAGCAAATCTGTGAGGATCTTCAGTTACTTTGTGAAAAGCTTTGACTGTGGCGTCCAGTTCAGCTTTATTCCAGAACACAAGAAATTAAGGGTTCCAGTTTTGGATCTTCTAAAGGCTTAATGTTAAAGGGACAGATATTCTAATAAGTTCAGAGGAAAGGGGAGTCTGGAGAGTTTCAGGGAAAAAGACAGTTTGGTGAGAGAATTAGTATGGGAATTAAGGTTATGGAGAAGGTGTTGGCTTCATAGACTGGAAGGAGGAAGATGTCACTGGAGGTGGAGCCTGAGACAAGAGAAAAAAACACACACACACAAGGAAAGAGTCTGAGGCTTCAGGAGCCAGGCTCAGCAGTAAAGAAGTCACTGGCAATGCAGGAGACACAGGTTCAATCCCTGGGTTGGGAAGACCCCTGGGGGAGGAAATGGCAACACACTCCAGTATTTCTGTCTAGGAAATTCCATGGACAGAGGTGCCTGGGGGCTACAAACCATTGGGTTGCAAAAATGTGGGACCTGGCTTAGCGACTAAACAATAAGAATTGCTTTTTCCCCTCAGTTAATCTTAAAATCTTATTTTTCAGAGAGGCAGTTAGGCTCCTGATAAATTTTGAAACCTTTGAAATACCAATTGAATTAGAATTTCCACTCAAATCTGGTAAAAGCTTTATATATATATATAGTATATATAATTTATATATTATATATAAATTATATATAAAATGTAGCTACAGTGATCCGATTCAATTTTTTAAAAATTAATTTTGGGGATTTTGAAAGTTCCTTACACAGGCCATTGATATTCTAAACCACCTTCCGTCAATTCCAAAGTTAGAAATTCAATTTCAGTCAGAAATGTGTATGAAGAAAGACAATAGTTTTTAAACATAAAATTGGCCAGGGTTTCTGTATGGGAGAGGTGCCCTTAAAATAGATAATGGGATTCCATTTCTCTGAGTTTCTCTAAGGATTTCTGTAAAGTAAAAGCATGATTTTCAAACAGCCTAAAAGTTTACATAGCTCAGTTTATAGCTCAAATAGATGAAACAACTTGAACATCTCAAATATCACAACAACTACAGGTTTAATACTAGCCACTTTTTTTTTTTTTATTATTGTTTTTGCCATACATTGTCATGATATCACCATGGGTTTACATATGCTTCCCCTCCGGGTCCCCCCTCCCTCCTCCCTCCCCTCCGGGAAATCTCGCTGCACCAGTCCCGAGCATCAATCCTGGGCTGGCGATTGATTAGACACATGACAATTAACATGCTTCAATGCCCTTCTCCCAT
>ML662438.1:4365978-4474313 GCA_007570785.1 Antilocapra americana
CTGGGAGTGAGATCATTGGCTTGACTGCTTTCTCCCCATTCTTATCTCTTGCTAGTAACAGTGAGGAAACCTAGACTCACCCACCAGAAAACCACACAAGCCTTTCCACCCAGGAAACTTCGACAAACCACGCATCCAACCCCTCCCATAGAGAGGAATCCCCACAATAAAGGGACAACACAGCAAGATAAACAAGATGAAAAGGCAGAGAAATACCCAGCAAGTAAAGGAACAGGATAAATACCCCCTAGACCAAACAAAAGACGAAGAGATAGGAAGTCTACCTGACAAAGAATTCCGAATAATGATAGTGAAAATGATCCAAAACCTGGAAAATAAGTTGGAGTTACAGCTCAATAACCTGCAGGCAAGGATTGAGAAGATGCAGGTAAGCTTTAACAAAGATTTAGAAGAAATGAAAAAGAGACAAAATACAATGAATAATGCAATAAATGAGATCAAAAACACTCTGGAGGGAACCAACAGTAGAATAACAGAGATAGAAGACAGAATAAGTGAGATAGAAGACAGAATGACAGAAATAAATGAAACAGAAAGGAAAAATGAAAAAAGAATTAAAAGAAATGAAGACAACCTTAGAGACCTCTGGGACAATATTAAACGCACCAATATTCGAATCATAGGAGTCCCAGAAGAAGAAGACAAAAAGAAAGACCATCAGAAAATTCTTGAAGAGATAATTGTAGAAAACTTCCCTAAATTGGGGAAGCAAATAGCCACTCAGGTCCAAGAAACACAGAGAATCCCAAATAGAATGAACCCCAAGCGGGACACCCCAAGACACATATTAATCAAATTGGCAAATATCAAATACAAAGACCAAATATTAAAAGCAGCAAGGGAGAAGCAAAAGATAACTCACAAGGGGAATCCCATAAGGATAACAGCTGATCTCTCAACAGAAACGCTTCAGGCCAGAAGGGAATGGCAAAACATACTTAAAGTCATGGAAGAAAACAATCTACAACCCCGACTACTGTACCCAGCAAGGATCTCATTCAAATTTGAAGGAGAATTCAAAATTTTCTCAGACAAGCAGAAACTGAGAGAATTCAGCAACACCAAACCAGCCCTCCAACGAATGCTAAAGGATCTTTCCTAGATAGGAAACACCGATGGGATAGATAATCTGGAGCCCAAAACAATAAAATAAATGGCAGCGGGATCATACTTATCAATAATTACCTTAAATGTAAACGGGCTGAATGCCCCAACCAAAAGACAAAGATTGGCCGATTGGATACAGAAACAAGACCCCTATATATGTTGTCTACAAGAGACCCACCTCAAACCTAGGGACACATATAGACTGAAAGTTAAAGGCTGGAAAAAGATATTCCATGCAAATAAAGACCAAAAGAAAGCAGGAGTGGCAATACTCATATCTGATAAAGTAGACTTTAAAATAAAGGCAGTGAAAAGAGATAAAGATGGACATTACATAATGATCAAAGGATCAATCGAGGAAGAAGAAATAACAATTATAAATATTTATGCACCTAACATAGGAGCTCCACAATATGTAAGGCAAATGCTAACAAATATGAAAGGGGAAATCAACAACAACACAATAATAGCAGGAGACTTTAATACACCACTCACACCAATGGATAGATCAACTAGACAGAAAAGTAACAAGGAAATTCAAACTTTAAATGAAACAATAGACCAACTAGACCTAATTGATATCTATAGGTCATTCCACCCCAAAACAAGGAATTTCACCTTTTTCTCAAGTGCACACGGGACCTTCTCCAGGATAGATCACATCCTGGGCCATAAATCTAACCTTGATAAATTCAAAAATATTGAAATCATCCCAAGCATCTTTTCTGACCACAATGCAGTGAGATTAGATATCAACTACAGGAGAAAACCTCTCAAAACTTCCAACATATGGAGGCTCAACAACACACTGCTGAATAACCAACAAATCACAGAAGAAATCAAAAATGAAATTCAGTTATGCATGGAAACGAATGAAAATGAAAACACAACAGCCCAAAACCTATGGGACACTGTGAAAGCAATGCTAAGGGGAAAGTTCATAGCAATACAAGCTCACCTCAGGAAACAAGAGAAAAATCAAATAAATGACCTTACTATACACCTAAAGCAACTAGAAAGGGAAGAGATGCAGAAGCCCAGGTCTAGTAGAAGGAAAGAAATCTTAAAGATCAGGGCAGAAATTAATGCAAAGGAATCAAAAGTGACCATAGCAAAAATCAACCAAGCCAAAAGCTGGTTCTTTGAGAAGATAAATAAAATTGACAAACCGTTAGCCAGACTCATCAAGAAACAAAGGGAGAAGAACCAAATCAACAGAATTAGAAATGAAAACGGAGAGATCACAACAGAAAACACAGAAATACAAAGGATCATAAGAGACTATTATCAGCAACTATATGCAAATAAACTGGACAATTTGGATGAAATGGACAAATTCCTAGAAAAGTACAACTTTCCAAGACTAAACCAGGAAGAGATAGATAATATTAATAGACCCATCACAAGCATGGAAATTGAAACCGTAATCAGAAATCTTCCAAAAAACAAAAGCCCAGGACCAGATGGCTTCACAGCTGAATTCTACCAAAAATTTAGAGAAGAGCTAACACCTATTCTACTCAAACTCTTCCAGAAAATTGCAGACGAAGGTAAACTTCCAAACTCATTCTATGAGGCCTCCATCACCCTAATTCCAAAACCCGGCAAAGATGCCACAAAAAAAGAAAACTACAGGCCAATATCACTGATGAACTTAGACGCAAAAATCCTTAACAAAATTCTAGCAAATAGAATCCAACAACACATCAAAAAGATCATACATCATGATCAAGTAGGCTTTATCCCAGGGATGCAAGGATTCTTCAATATTCGTAAATCGATCAATGTAATACACCACATTAACAAATTAAAAAATAAAAATCACATGATTATCTCAATAGATGCAGAGAAAGCCTTTGACAAAATTCAACATCCATTTATGATAAAAACCCTCCAAAAAGCAGGAATAGAAGGAACATACCTCAACATAATAAAAGCTATATATGACAAACCCACAGCAAACATTATCCTCAATGGTGAAAAACTGGAAGCATTCCCCCTGAAATCAGGGACAAGACAAGGGTGCCCACTCTCACCACTACTATTCAACATAGTTTTGGAAGTTTTGGCCACAGCAATCAGAGCAGATAAAGAAATCAAAGGAATCCAGATTGGAAAAGAAGAAGTAAAACTCTCTCTGTTTGCAGATGACATGATCCTCTATATTGAAAACCCTAAAGACTCTACGAGAAAATTACTAGAGCTAATCAGTGAATATAGCAAAGTTTCAGGATACAAAATCAACACACAGAAATCCCTGGCATTCCTATACACTAACAGTGAGAAATCAGAAAGAGAAATTAAGGAAACAATCCCATTCACCATCGAAACAAAAAGAATAAAATACTTAGGAGTATTTCTACCTAAAGAATCAAAAGACTTGTATATAGAAAACTATAGAACACTGATGAAAGAAATCAAGGAGGACACAAACAGATGGAGAAATGTACCGTGCTCATGGATTGGAAGAATCAATATAGTGAAAATGAGTATACTACCTAAAGCAATCTATAGATTCAATGCAATTCCTATCAAGCTACCAGAGGTCTTCTTCAAAGAATTAGAACAAATAATTTCTCAATTTGTATGGAAATACAAAAAACCTCGTATAGCCAAAGCAATCTTGAGAAAGAAGAATGGAACTGGCGGAATCAACCTACCTGACTTTAGGCTATACTACAAATCCACAGTCATTAAGACAGTATGGTACTGGCACAAAGACAGAAACATAGATCAATGGAACAGAATAGAAAGCCCAGAGATAAATCCACGCATCTAATATTAGCCACTTTTAAGGGGAAAGTTTCGCTCTGGATGAGCTAGGCTGAAGGCTTTTCAGGCCAGTTCTTCTTATTATTATAATTATTATTCCAAAGGAATAGGCCGAAAGCTGAAAATGGCAGAGTTTCAATGAAACAGTCCTTGCTCCCAAAGAAATGACTCAAAGGCAAGTCAGTTTCAATTGAAGCAGTCAAAATCAGACTAAAGTACCAAATGATTACTTACATACAAAACAAAGCCTTAACCAGATAAAAAGAAACCTTAAAATAGACCCCAAATAAACCTGGAGAGTTTCGAAATGCAAAAGGTTGGAAGCTGGGATTTAAGAGAAAGACATATCTTCAAACTATAGAGTTGGAGAGAAAAGCAGTGAGTGACAATGTGCTCAGTTTTAGGTACCACACTTGACTTCTCAGAGACATCAAGGGTCTTCTCTGGTCTCTATATCGGCCATCAAAATGTTGACCTAAAACAAGTAGATTTTCTCCAGCAAAAAAAAAAACCAATTTATTCGTGATTAACAGAAAATTTCAATTTGGGGTCTGCAACTATCACAAGCCATGTGCAAGTTCCCACACAGTAAAGGAAGGAAAACTCTATTATAAAGGAGAAAAAGAGGTTGGAATGGTTAAAGCAAACAAAGAGTCCATGACTTTTTTTTTGACTGAGTTGTTGTCAGGAAAAATGAGGAGCTTTTCTTCTTCCTGCTGGGCTTTGCTATCATCACAGGGCAAGAGGACACTCCCACCTTTTGGCTTTGGAAATCTACTTAATTGAGATTTCTAATGATTGACTTTTTACATTTCCAGCAACAGTGTACAAGAGTTTCAAAATTTCTTCATAATCATATGCAGCGTGTGTGCATGCTCAGTTATGTCTGACTCTTTGCAACCCCATGGACTATAGTCCACCAGGATCTTCAGGCCATGGGGTTTTTCAGGCAAGAATAGTGGAGTGGGTTGCCATTTTCTCCTCCGGGGATCTTCCTGACCCAGGGATCAAACTTGCATCTCTTACGTCTCCTGCATTGGCAAGCAAGTTCTTTACCCCTGAGTCCCCTGGGAAGCCCCTCATTTGCAGCAAAACTTCCTAAAAAAAGAGTTGTCTGGAATTGCTATCTCCAGTTTTTCTCTTTCCAGTCTCTGAAGCCCATTCTAAGCAATTTCTCACTACCACCCCTCCACTGAAAAAGATCTATCAAGGTCAACAATGACCTCCTCATTTTACCTGCATTTTTAATACAACTGATCATTTCCTTCTCTTTGATGAGCTTTCTTGCATTCCAAGTTCTCTCACTCCCTTTCTTTTCCTCTTCTCATTGATCCTTCCTTCTCAGTCTACTTTCTGAATTTTTGCTCTTCTCCCTTACTGCTTGATTTCAAAGTAGACCAATTAAACTCTCTATTTAATTCTCAATTTATACTTGAAACTTTACGGACCATATCCAATCCCATGGTATTAAATGTGCCCTAACATACCTATGCCTTTCAAGTGTAACTCCCCAGCTCAGAACTTTCTCTCACTCTAAACACATATATACAAGTGACTCCTCAAGAAATTCACTTGGATATATAATAGTTAAGTCAGAGTCAAAAGATGTATAAGTGAACTCCTGACCTTCTGCCCAAACTACTGTACATATAATTACCCTATTTCAGTTGGTAACTCCATTCTTACTTACAGTTGTTCGAATAAAAATATTTGAAATCATTTGACATTTTTCTTTCTTTCATATTCAAACCACACTGATGTGAGTACCATCATTTCTTTCTGAGCTACTGACAATAATCATTGAGCAAGCCGTGCTGATCAAATAAGTTGACTGCTGTCAAACACAATTCTAGAATAGGAGTGGCCTAACACAATGAAAGTTTATGTTTGGCTCATGCAAAACTCAAAGCAGATGTCCCTGGTCTGGTGGTTCTTCTGAAATACTCTCCTATGCTGTGCTACAGAAACCACAGGCCTCTTCCATCTAATGGCTCCACAATTCCCAGGGTCTCAAGACCTCCAGAGGGAGTCCCATAATCACCTGTTGCCGTATTGCTCTGCCTGGAACTCAGTCACATGGTAAGGCTAGCCAAAAGGGATTTTGGAAAACACAGAAGAACACACGGCACAGAATATTTGCCACAAAGCCCTGTCCACCTTTATGCTTGCCTCTCTACGTCTATTCTCAACACAATGGCCAGAGTGATCTCGAGACATAAATTAGATCACATCACCCCTCTTCCTAGAATCCTGGGATACACTACTTCAGATTTGAAGCCAGATCCTAGCAGTGGCCCACAATGCCCTGAAACATCACAAACTCCCATTAGTTATCTCCTCCCACTTTCTACTTCTCTTCTCAACTCCTACTCTGCTTCAGCCACACTGGATACTTGCTGTTGCTGAGACATGCCAGGAATGCTCCCAGCTTACTGTTTTTGTCTACCTGGGCCTTTTGCTTAGAGAATTTCTCCCCAGACACCTGTGTGGATAACCCCTTCCTTTCATTCAAGTCTTTGCTCATATTCTTCATCTTAACGAAGCCAACTCTGAACACCATAACTGCTGCAGTTATAACATGCCCACCCACTTTCTGGAATTCCCAACTCTTCTCCCTTCTCTGGCATCCCCAATTCTTCTTTTCCCTGGCTGGCATTCCTAATCTTCTTCTCCTTTCTAAAATGTTTATTTGCTTTCTCTCTCTCTCTACCAGAAGGTAAATACCAAGGCAGTGATTTTTCATTTTTAACATACAGATAACACCTACAATGGTGGCTGGCTTATAATAGAAGCTCAATCAATATTTTTCTTTAAATCAGTGAGTCAATTCTCACTACCACCTAACCTCACAGGTACAATTATTATCATCTCCTTTTATAGGTGAGAAAGTGAAGCACAGGGAGATTGAACAATATGTAAGATGATCTCAGTAGCAAATATCTAGGAAGTGGTGAGACTGACCTTCAAATCTTGGTAGTCTGACTCAAGGGGCCATGGGCACATCACCAAACTAATCTGCTTTTCCACTTGATATCCCTGGTGTTGTTATAATTCATACTGCAACCTCATGAGTTAGGTATTATCGGTAGATATATTTATTTGGCAAATAAAGAGCTAGACTAACTTGCCCAAGGCCACATAGTAAGAGATAGAGCCAGGTTTGATTGAGACATTTGTCCCTAACACTTCCACTCCTATTATGTATATTTTTCTAAGAATGTTATTGCATAAAATTATTCCTATAAATCAAAAATCTCTTCTTTGTTGTTGTGAAAAATCACAAGGCTTCCTTTCAGGGCTGTTATTTTAAGAGCTGCAAGTACCATTTTCCTGAACGAATGATCAACCACATCAGATTGCCGTGCTTACCCCTGACCAATTAATTACTTAAAGCGCATAAAGCCTGGACTGCTGACCCAAATCCTGTGGTCTTTCCTCTCCATGGGTAAGCTCTTAATCAACTGGATGTTCAATTAAGTTTAATTTAATTTTTTTTTTTTTTTTTTTTACTGATATGAAACATTTCCCAACTGAGCTCACCAAAGTACTACCAAGGACTGCTACCTGAACAGGTTTACATGGACTTCAGTCCAGATTTTAATCAGTCTAGCTTCTATGTGTGTGATTTTTCAATAAAGCCTTTTGGTATCTACAGTGTAGAGAGGATGACTTGAGACACAGAGGCTGCTGCTCTGAGTCAGTATATGGATCCCAGAATTCATCTACCAACTGTAGCTCCAAAGTGTCTGTCTGGCCCCAAAACACATGTTTTATTTTGTCTTGTTGCTTTGCTTTCCACCAGTATCTTTGCACTTGATGGAACCATTCCTTTGGGAATTACTTAGTAAGGTATTCATTTTCAAAGAGCATATATTAAATAGTGCACTTTTGGGGGGGGGCTGCACCACACGGCTTGTGGTATCTCAGTTCCCCAACAATTTACTCTTAATGCCTTACCCCAACCCCATCCTAAGGGAATGAGTTCTCTTCCACATCTGAACACCTCTCACTTAGACTTAACCTCTAGTCTGTCATTCCACATCCTCTACCCACATATAGATCTTCTGAAAATGCTGTCCTTAAATCTCTCTACACAGAGCTGTTTTGTGAGAGAATACTTTTTTTCCATTCTTCTTTTAAATAATACCTGCTTTCAGGAAATAAGTCAGTGTCCATCTTAGGAAAGTAAGCATATTCCATCTCCCATCCATCCCTTCATTCTTCCATCAGACACCTCTAAGCAGTACCTGGAGGAGGAAGGCATCATATGAATGGAGGGAGGGACATGGCTGGTGCAATATCTAATTTCTTTCCTAGAAAGCTGCAATACCACAGAGCTGACTTGGGTTTTGTCCCTCTACTGACTTTGTATATCTGACTTAAGAAGGAAAGAAACAAACAAAAATATAGGTGCACAATCAGGCAAGAAATAAAGACGAGTTGCCAGAGTAGCAGCTTGCTGATATGGTATGCTAGCCACAAAGACGTATAAGCAATGCCTGTTCTCGCAGAGTGTTCAGTCTCCCAGAGGAAATTAAAAAAAAAAAAGAAAAAGAAACTGTCTTAAGACAGGTCCAAAGCATTCATTTGAATGTCTAGAGAAAGAAGAGCTCATGTCCTATTGAGATAATCAGTGAGGGCTTCATGAGGGAAGGGACATTTGATAACAATACCAGTAATAGTAATAATAGAACTAACATCAAGTTAACATTGAGTTAAATCAAGTTAAACACTTATACAATTTCAGGCATTTTCCTAAGCACTTTATATATGTCAGCTCATTTAGACCTTAGAATAAGGCTAGGAGATTTTCATCCACTCTTTCAACATGCATTATTGAGCTCTTACTTTGTGGCAGGCAGAGTCATATTAGCTGAGGTTACAGCAAAGGAGCAAGATAGGAAATACCACTGCACCCTCGTAGGTTACTTTCTACTGAGAGCTACCACTATGATCTCAATTTTCTAGGAAACTGAAGTGTGGAAGAGTTAAGTACCCTGACAAAGGTCACACACATTTTTTTAATATCCAAGCTAGGATTTGATTGTAGTCTATAAGGCACAGAGCATGCTTAACCACTATGTTCTTCCCACACCAAGTGATGCAGTGATCATAAATAAAACAACAACAAAGTCAGTAAACATTTCATTGGACAGTCAGCATATGACAAGTGCTTTGCAAGACAATGTTATGTGTGCAATAATTGGAATAAGTTTATGACATCATAAGATCCTGTGCTCTCTATTCAGACCACCACATTAAATTTCAGCACTTCCTAGTACTTGGCTAGCTGTATTGCCTGTTCTTCAGTTTACTCATCTAAACTCAGTGACATGACTAGACAGTATCAAAGAGAACTTAAGTGTTGCACCAGTGTTTTCATTTGCCTCTGTCCCATAAATTTTCAGTGTTTTAAAGGTAGGGGCATGTCTCATGTGCCATGAAACACTGCAACATTTAAAAAATATTTGATGAATGAGTGAAAGGTTGGTAGAATGAAAGACCTTGATCTTGTTGAAGAATTTTTCAAAGCCAAAAGGATAAGGTATGATCTGCATGATTTCAAGAACTTCAGCATTCCAGAAAACATTCCAGAAACCACCACATATTGGCAAGATCCTCTTTCATCACCACAAGCCAAGGTAAGCACCTAGTTACATGGAAGACTCTGGACACCCAAAGGAGACAACTGTGTAGTACAGGCCAAAGAAGACAACTGTTTTTTCTTCTCTTCTGTTTCCTTGAGTTTGGGCCCAGTTAAAAAGAAATTGCATCAAAAAATAACTTCAAGATGTAGAAGTTTTCCTAGCACAAGAAAGGGTGCCCTGCAGCAGAAATCCAACAAGCTGCATTTGTGGGTAATAATGCAAGCCATATCCTGGCATTCTAAACACATTATCGAATCCTCTGCAATTACCAGAATACATTGCTAAGAGTTGAAGCTTGACCATTTTCATTGTTGGCCAGGAACCAACAAAGAACTCAAGCTCCATCCATTTTCTTTTTCCACTAATGAATACTCCTTTTGTTCCAAAGTCTCCCAAGTCACTCCCCTGACAATGTAGGTAATTAATGGACCATTCTTCTTGATTCAGATGCTGTTGAAAATGTGGGTAGACTTGATAATTGAACCTGCATCCAAACTTTCCCATTATCTAAGTGACTAATAAATGTACATAAAATTAATAACAATATTTTTCTAGGAACTTCTTTAGAGTTTATTGATAATGCTCATTTGACAAAAGAAAAAAATGGAGGCAGAGAAGCTCTGCCAAATAATACTGGAGCAGAAATTTCACTTGATTCCTTCTAATATGAGACTTGAATTTGGACTTCAATTTCAAATACAAAGACCTAGATCCATCTACAGGTTTCCAAAAAGTCAGAATTAAATAATTAAAGAGCACAGTCTGATTCAGAATTTTTTAATGACATACATATTTTTTAACTTTGAAATAGAAAATTTGGGATAGGGTAAATTTCGGAGTCAATAGTTATAATAGTCAATGCTTCTGATCCTACTTTATTTAAAAGAAGATCTTCAATATCAATTATCTCCAGGACACTTTAGTGATTGTGATTAAAGTATGTTTGGCTCTGATTTTTGAGTAAATAGTACAAAATGAGAGTCTAACAGTTACAAATGTTTCAACCATACAGAAACTTATCTTTTCCAGAATTGGTCTTAGTGAATTTAACTAGACCTTTGCCTCTTTCTTCCAAAGGGATTCTGTACTAAATTTAAATGCACAGGGCAGAATATGATCTGGTTTAGAAGATGTAATTGTTTACTAATTCAAAAAGATACATGCAGCCCAATGTCCATAGCAGCAAGATTTGTAACAGCCAAGACTTGAAAGCAAACTAAATGTCCTTTGACAGATGAGTGAATAAAAAAGATGTGGGGTGTGTGTGTGTGTGTGTGTGTGTGTGTGTGTGTCCTCAGTTGCTCAATCATGTCCAATGCTTTGCAATCCCATGGATTATAAGCTGCCAGGCTCCTCTGTCCATGGGATTTTCCTTGCAAGAATATTGGAGTGGGTTGCCATTTCCTCCTCCAGGGGATCTCCCTGACCCAGGGATCAAACCTGCGTCTCCCATGTCTCCTGCACTGCAGGCAGATTCTTTACCACTGAGCCACTGGGAAAGCTCAAATATCTGTTGACAGATGAATGAATAAAGAAGATGTGAGGTGTGTGTGTGTGTGTGTGTGTGTGTGTGTGTGTGTGTGTAAAATGGCTGAATATTATTCAGCCATAAAATAATTAAATAATGCCATTTCCAGCAATATGGATGGACCTAGAGATTATCATAATAAGAGAAGTAAATAAGACACCAAAAGACAAAGCACAGAGGATATCACTTACATGTGGAGTCTTAAAAAATGATACAAATTAACTTATTTAAAGCAGAAATAAACTCACAGACATAAAAAACAAATTTATGTTACCACAGGGGATAGTGGTTTGATAAACCTGGAGTTTGGGATTAACATATGCACACTACTATATATAAACAGGTAAATAGCAAAGACTTACTGTATAGCAAGGGGAACTATATTTAATATCTGGTAATTACTTATAATGAAAAGAATCTGAAGAATATAGATAGATAAATAATGTGTTAACTGAATCACTTTGCTGTGCACCTGAAATTCACACAACATTGTAACTATACTTCATTAAAAATAGTTAAAATATTTTAAAAATGCACCAATTTAAAAATATGGAAATGATGCTGTGAAAGACCAAAGGTAAAAGGAGAAGAGGGTGGCAGAGGATGACATTGTAGGATACACCACTGACTCAATGGACCTGAATTTGAGCAAACTCCAGAACATAGTGAAGGACAGGGAAGCCTGGCATACTGTAGTCCACAGGGTCACAAAGAGGCAGGCACGACTTGGTGACTGAACTACAACAACAACAAAAATTCATCAACAGTAAGTTTTCTGTCCCTGTGGAATTCAGAGGAAACATGCAATATCCAGAAAAAGATTACCACAGATTTTTCAATTATTCGCACTAAAATATCATAAGCATTGCTTTAATAATTTGAAAGAAAACAAGATAAACAATAAATGATTGCTCATAAACAAAGTGTTGCTGCTATTTCATGTTTACTCATAGAAGTACAGGCAACAGATGGGTCAAATAAAGGAGGATCTGAGAAAACCCTTTGTGAGGGTAGCACAAAGGAATCACAGACAAGGTACTTCAGGCCGATTTCCCAGGAGAAAAGGAAGAAAACTGAAGAGATTACAAAGAAACAGATAGTGTTTGGGGGATCAGCAAGTTGACTGGCAATCCAAAATATTAATATTCAAAGAATCATAGATTGTGGCAAAATAAAAGCACTCTGATTTCCCTAACAGGAAAACACTGTGGTGTGGAAGGTTTTCCAAGACACCAGTGACCCACAAGATATTAACAGACATTCCTCAGACACAGTCTTTGTAGTCAAATAAGTTGGGAAGTAGTGAGTGTTATAATTCCCAATATGGGAAATTAAAAACGTACTAGATGTTAAAGACAGACAAATCTTGACGGAAAAAAATCTATTTAACATAGTCCACCTTAACATTTCCTAGCTCATTTTATCATGGAACAAAACCGTCCCCTCCCTCTACTTTTCCTTCTTACCTCACCCCTTCTTTCTTTTAACTATCTTTTCTGGATACTCATTATCATCTACCACTACACACAGCTATGAGTTCTTGAAGGCTTTTAATGAAGAAAATGACATCACCAAACTTGCATACAGAGCACAGCGTGAAAGGTAGATAAAAAAGTGGGTTGAGACTACAGGCAGAGAGACCACAGCATTACATGTAATCAGAATTGATAAGACATAGCTTTGATGGCAGCATGGATGGTCAAGGAGAAAAGAACAGAATAAGAATGAAAGAATAAATGCATTCATGCATGAATAAATACATGAAGATCTACTCCAGCACCATCAGAGTAACTGATGTTTCTGCCATGTACTCCCAATGGTGACTTTAAGACAGAAAATAGAAGATGCATTATGTAGCTTTGAAAATTCATGGTTTCTATGGCATATTTCCAAGGGAAATATCTAGAAATTAATTTAGGATGGAGACTAAGGAGATAATCTGGGATTTGGTGTTAGCTAGGAATTATCAATATTTCATTGATTTGTGAAGCAATGCAAATCCTAAATGTTTACAGCAATATATTATGTAAAAGCTAATTTGGGGTGTGGATTTCAATTTAATGCAAACTAATTGTAGTGTTTATTATTAACTTGTCTGAGGAGGCCTTAAAAATAGCTGAGGAAAGAAGAGAAACAAAAGGCAAAGGAGAAAAAGAAAGATAAACCCATCTGAATGAAGAATTCCAAAGAATAGGAAGGAGAGACAAGAAAGCCTTCTTGAGTGAACAATGCAAAGAAACAGAGGAAAACAATAGAATGAGAAAGACTAAAGAAAATTAGAGATACCAAGGGAACATTTCTTTTTTTTTTTTTTACATCTTTTAGCTTTTTATTTCAAAATAGTTTTAGACATAACAAACATAGTACAAAGACTTCCGAGACATTCTTCGCTCAAATTCTGCTAATGTTAACATCTTATATAAGCATGGTACAGGGATCTAAACCAGGAAGTTAATATTAACTCTATTCACTAATCTACAGGCCATGTTCCTACTTCCCCTCCTTTGTCCCCCAGTTGCATTTTTCTAATGTAGGGTCTGATTCAGGATTTCATGTTGTGTGTGTCTGTCCTGTCTCCTTGGTCTCCTCTAATCAGGGACAGTTTCTCAGTCTTTCATGAAAAGGCATGACCAGGTATTTTGTAGAACATCCCTCAGTCTGGGATTGTCTGCTACTTTCTCATAATTAGATTGAGCTTATGCACCTTGTTGTTCGTTGTTCAGTCACTAAGTCATATCTGACTCTTTATGACCCCCATGGTCTGCAGAACTCCAGGCCTCCCTGTTCTTCACCATCTCCTGGAGCTTGCTCAAGCTGTCCACTGAGTGACTGATGCCATCCAACCATCTCATCCTCTGTTGCTCCCTTCTCTTCCTGCCCTCAATCTTTCCCAGCTTCAGGGTCTTTTCCGATGAGTCAGCTCTTCCAATAAGGTGGCCAAAGCACTGGAGCTTCAGCTTCAGCATCAGTCCTTCCAATGAATATTCAGGACTGATCTCCTTTAGGATGAGCTGGACTAGTTTGATCTCCCCAAGGGAACATTTCATGCAAAGCTGGGCACAAAAGGACAGAGATGGTATGGACCTAACAGAAGTAGAAGATATTAACAAAAGGTGGTAAGAATACACAAAAGAACTATACAAAAAAGGTCTTGATGTCTCAGATAACTACAATGGTGTGTGATCACTCACCTAGAGCCAAACATCCTGGAATGTGAGGTCAAGTGGGCCTTCGAAAGCATTACTATGAACAAAGGTAGTGGAGGTGATGAAATTTCAGCTGAGCTATTTCAAATCCTAAAAGATGATGCTGTTAAAGTGCTGCACTCAATAAGTCAGCAAACTTGGAAAATTCAGCAATGGCCAGAGGACTGAAAAAGGTCAGTTTTCATTCCAATCTCAAAAAAAGGAAACATCAAAGAATGTTCAAACTACTACACAATTGCACTCATCTCACACGCTAGCAAAATAATGCTCAAAATTCTCCAAACTAGGCTTCAACAGTACTTGAACCAAGAACTTCCAGATGTTCAAACTGAATTTAGAAAAGGCAGAGGAATCAGAGATCAAATTACCAACATCCATTGGAGCACAGAAAAAGCAAGAGAGTTCCAGAAAAACATCTGCTTCATTAACTATGCCAAAGCCTTTGACTGTGTGGATCACAACAAACTGTGGAAAACTCTTAAAGAGATGGGAATACCAGACCACCTTACCTGCCTCCTGAGAAGTCTGTATGCAGGTCAAGAAGCAATAGTTAGAGCCAGACATGGAACAATGGACTGGTTCCAAATTGGGAAAGGAGTACATCAAGGCTGTATACTGTCACTCTGCTCATTTAACTTCTATGCAGAATACATCATGTAAAATGCCAGGCTGAATGAAGCCCAAGCTGGAATCAAGATTACTGGGAGAAATATTAATAACCTCAGATATGCAAATGATACCACCCAAATGGCAGAAAGTGAAAACCAATTAAGACTCTCTTGATGAAAGTGAAAGAAGAGAGTGAGAAAGCTGGCTTAAAGCTCAGCATTCAAAAAACAGAGATCATGGCATCCAGTCCCATCACTTCATGGCAAATAGATGGGGAAACAATGGAAACAGTGACAGACTTTATTTTGGGGGGCTCCAAAATCACTGTGGATGTTGACTGTAGTCACGAAATTAAAAAATTCTTCCTCCTTGGAAGAAAAGCTCTGACAAACCTATACAATGTATTAAAATTTAGAGCTATCGCTTTGCCAACAAAGGTCCATATGGTCAGAGCTATGATTTTTCCAGTAGTCATTTCTGGATGTGAGAGTTGGACCATAAAGAAGGCTGAGCCCTGAAGAACTGATGCTTTTGAACTGTGGTGCTGGAGAAGACTCTTGGGAGTTCCTTCGATATCAAGGAGATCAAACCAGTTAACCCTAAAGGAAATCAGCCCTGAATATTCTTTGGAAGTACTGATGTTGAGGCTGAAGCTGAAGCTCCAATATTTAGCCACCTGATGCAAAGAGCCTACTCATTGGAAAAGTCCCTGATGTTGGGAAAGATAGAGGGAAGGAGGAGAAGTGGACAACAAAGGGTGAGATGGTTGGATGGCATCATCATATCAATGGACATGAGCTTGAGTGAACCTTGTGAGATAGTGAAGGACAGGGAAGCCTGGCCTGTTGCAGTCCAGGGGCGGGGCAGAGTCATACATGACTGAGCAACTGCACAACAACAACAACAAAGAGGTGGATCACTTATCTTTCCAGAGCTCTAATGTGCCAAGGCAACTAATGGATCATTGAATATTCAGTGTAGCCAGTTACTGAGCATCATTTAAATAAAAACTAAAAGGGACATGAGTGAATCCCAACTTGTTAAATTTCTAAATCAAATCATTTTTTTCTTAGAAACCATGATCTTTGCCTCCTTGTTCCTGTCACCTAAAATCCCCTACAACTTGTCTGTCTCTCAGACAAAACTAAATCATCTTTAAGTTGTAGCTGGAGGTCCATCCCGTTCATGAATCATTTTCCAGCTGTCTTCAAAAACACACAAGTCAAAATGAAACATTTCTCTTTCAGAGCTCTTAACACACACCTCACTCCTATCTTTTATGGCACTTCATATACCACACTATTACAGATGGACGTAAGTCTTCCCTCCAGTTACAAAATGTGTGCTCCTTCAAGGTAAGTCTTACTGATCTCCAATTTTCCCACTTAATCCCCTTTGCTTGCTGCTGCTGCTGCTGTTAAATCACCTCAGTTGTGTCCGACTCCATGTGACCCCATAGATGGCAGCCC
Source organism: Antilocapra americana (assembly GCA_007570785.1). Taxonomy (NCBI): domain Eukaryota; kingdom Metazoa; phylum Chordata; class Mammalia; order Artiodactyla; family Antilocapridae; genus Antilocapra; species Antilocapra americana. The sequence goes on from ML662438.1 coordinate 4,382,339, forward strand.
ACCAAGCTCCTCCATCCCTGGGATTCTCCAGGAAAGAACACTGGAGTGGGTTGCCATTTTCTTCTCCAATGCATGAAAGTGAAAACTGAAAGTGAAGTGGCTCAGTTGTGAGAGACTCTTAGCGACCCCATGGACTGCAGCCTACCAGGCTCCTTTGTCCATAGGATTTTCCAGGCAAGAGTACTGGAGTGGGGTGCCATTGCCTTCTCCATACCCTTTGCTTAGTGCCTGGTAATTAAGTACCATTAAATTTATGTTGAATGCATAATGAATAATATCTAGTGAACAAATGAATATATGCATTATAAAATGTATGAAAGCAAGAATGAAAGAATAAATGCACACATAAATGAATAAAGAAATTAAGGTCTACATTGGCCATCTATACCAAGACATATAATTTGGTCCACCTGGTTCGTTGAAATTTGCTCTTTAGGAAAACTGAACAGTCAGGATTCTGAGGCAGTGCACAGAGAATTTTAGGCAACTAGGAAAAATCAGGGCTCACAGAGGTGCAGGGAAACCTCATTTATTTCGGTAGATCCACATAGACACAGCCAGTGGGTTTCTGATTAGGAAACTAAGGAGCAAGTCATCTTCTACAAGATTTAGATGAAGAAATGGTGGGAGGAGTTGCTTACGTGTTAATAGTTTTTGCTCAGAACATCACACTGAAAATAGAAAGGCCAAAACCAGGGGAAAATGTCAGACACTGGCAAAAAATATTATGAAGGCTGATTGTGTAAACCTTGTCTTGTTTGAAGGGTAAAGACTGTAATCCACAGATCAAGTTCAAATTTCCTGTTTAAATATTGTTAGCTTGAATGTTAATCTGAGTTTCATGTTTGATTGCAAGGATCAGGGCTGCAAATATTGATTGCCATGAAATGAAGGCAGATATTCATTTCTGAAAAGGAAGCTGAGGAGCACATTTATATGAACCCAAGTAATAAACAATACTTTGGGATTCTGACTCATTCTCAAATCATAGTGTAATTATTTCTTCTTTCACCCTGCTTCTTCAGCCTCCTTTCAGCTGACTGAATGCACATTCCATATCTGGGCACATTTACAAAAGCTAAAACAAACAATCCAAGTAGCCAAACACCATGGCAACAGAATCAAACTTGACACCACTATCTCACAACAATGAATCTCCACAGATTTCAGAGCCATCACCAGATCTCCTGCTTTGTCCATTACAAAGCCCCACTTTCCCACTGAATCACAGGGAGTCACTGCTTCATGCTATGCTTTCTAATAATTGCCAAACCCAAGCTGTGGTGGACAACAAGGTAAAAAGTTCACAATAGAGAATCCACAGCTGAGCAAAATCTGCTACCCCAATCATGGTTGACTTTTCAGAACAATCAGAAAGATCACATTATAGTTGGGAGATGCAATCTTGAGAAAAGTTAATGTACTAACTTTGTGGTGTGAAAGATGACAACAGAGCTGACCCTAATGTTATTCTTCTTTCAGCAAATCCCTAGGCCACTGAGTGCATGGGTTCACTACATTTCTACATGTTCTGGTTGTCTTGGTCATATTTGTACATAGACTTTTTCATTTGTGATTACTGCCCCAAACTTGAGAGATGGTGGAGAACTGAGGCAGAAATCTTGAATTATTCGGTGTTAAACACTTGAGTACGGGCTTCTCCAGCGGCTCAGATGGTAAAGAATCTGCCTGCATACAGGAGACTGGGTTCAATTCCTGGGCTGGGAAGATCCCCTGGAAGAGGACATGGCAATCCACTCTAGTATTCTTGCCTGGAGAACCCCATGGACAGAGAAGCCTGCTCGGCCACAGTCCCAGGGGTCGCAAAGAGTGGAACATAACTGAGTGACTGGCACACTTTTGCTTCAGGGCCCAAATACCAGTGAGTAGACAAGTACAGGTTATGACAAAGTTCTCACCACACTTTCCTTGGAGGAAAAGAAGCAGAAAATAAAGAGAATCAAGTGAGGTTTTCAGAAACTAAATGACTCACCCTAATTCTGAAATTATGTTCTCTATATTTTATTAGTGTTAAAATGTCCTGTCCTTTAGGCCACAATGGTAATGGCAAAAGGTATTAATTTTTTTTTGTTTTGTTTTCGGTTTTGCTTTTTTTAAGGTAAAAAAATAGACTCTGAAAAAAATAGACTGTGTAACAAATACCATAATTGAATGTGTGTGCTTAGTCGCTCAGTAGTGTTTGACTCTTGCGACCCAATAGATTGTATGTAACCTGCCAGGCTCCTCTGTCCATGAGATTCTCCAGGCAAGAATACTGGAGTGGGTTGCCATTTCCTTCTCCAGGGAATCTTCCCGACCCAGGAATAGAACCTGGGTCTCCTGCATTGCAGGAAGATTGTTTACTGACTGAGCTACAAGGGAAGTCCATAATTGAATATATACATAATTTTATAAAATGTGAAAAAGTATGCAAATAATGTCATAAATGCTTGTATTTCTCAAATTTTAATTGATAATTAACAATAATTTATTATTTGGTATAGTTCTATGTTATTTTACATAGTTGAGTAGTTCTGATACAGGAGTCATCTTGATCTCTAATCTCAGTTGCCCATGATTTTCGGTGGTAGGAGCAGGACTATCTTCAGCTTCTTTTTGACTATTCCGAGTCACTATTTGTAATCAGAGAAGCCCAAGGACAAATGGTAAATGATACTTTAAAGAAGTCTCCCATGTGGATGTTCCGAGGGAATGCAAAGTGGCTGAACACAATGTGAAAATTAGAAAGAAAACTAACAGTTACGTCATAAATTTTAGTCTCTGCTGTATCCTGGTTTTATAGTTTCCAAATCTTCCTAATATGGCAAGTAAAGCTCAAGAAATCAATTTTCACATTTCCTTTGAAAATGCAAATCTCATACACGAATCCACTATTACTAGGACAAAGTACAGTGTAGTTAAAGTAACTTTGGCATCTGGTCACTCATACTTAATAGGGTAAGTGACTTTTGAGAATTCAATTATCATCTTTAAGTCTCAATTTCCTCAACTTTAAAATGAGAATGATAATACCTACCACAAAATTTTAATTGTTCAAGGATTAAATAAGATAATATAAAGTACTCAGCACATGCTCAATAAACACTATCAATTATTGCCATCATTAATACTGTTGGTTTTTCTTCTACAGAGGCTACACATGGATGCTGAAAGATTTTGACTCTGAAGTTTACATCCTTCAACTGCTGAGTTCATCCCCCACACTCCTGTCCTCAGCAATTTTTCCTGAACTCTCAACATGCAATATTTATTTTCTCATTTTCAAATCTTCCAACCCAATTGGATATAATTTGTGTATATGGTAGATAACTGTCTCAACTGAGATCAATTTGGGAGGTTAAGGCATAAGTAATTGAACATATCATGCAAGAGAGAAGCAAACAAAATACTTAATAAGCAAGGCCTCATAAACCAAAATGAGAAAAAATTTCAGTAAGCATTTCATGACAAGAGCCAAATAGCTGGTATGAGTAATGTGCTTTGGTGTCAACAGATATTAAAGAGTTATGCAGGCTGGAAAAATTGTGGAAAAATCCATAGTGGAGATGAGTCCAAAGCTCGGTCCTTAGGGATGGATAGGATTTGGTTTGGCTGAGATGGGGATAATTACATGAGTAAAATCAATGAATAAGTGATTTGGAATAAAGCAGAGAACCTAGATCAGTACAGAGTAATTAGAAGTAAGTCTAAATTTTATGTGGTTAGATCTGAGGCCAGGAAGTGGAGGTATCAAAGTTCCCAACTACCCTGTACTTCTGGGAAGGTGCCATTTGGCAGAACTTTCTCCAACTCTGTTTTATAAGATATTTCAGGCCCACCTCTATTATTTCCCCTTGGTGCAATTACACTGTTCTTTTTCAACATTTTAGCTCTATAGTTTTATTTTTTGTTAACTTGGATTTTCATGATTTTTTGCTTTTCTCTTTCTTGATTCAGTCTCTGACCTGCACCCCACCCTCTCCTAATCTTTCTTCATCACATTTGAACTACACCCAATATGAGACCCCATTCTTCCTCTCTCTAGATCCACACAAGACCAAACTTCTGTCTCTGATATCAGAAAACCCATTCCCAGGGCTGCATAAGAGTCTGTGTCTGCCCAGATACAAAGACAGAAGCTTTCATCTCTAAGCAGAGGGGAGCCATTGATGGTTAATGAGGAAGGGATGATATTGAAAAACAGCTGCTGATTTTGTGTGTGTCAGTGGGATTTCAAACACTAGAATTTGGTGGCCATCCTAGAAAATTAAAGGACCCAAAACACCACTAACCAAGTCAACAAAATTGAGCCCAATCATTGCCTCAGTCCACCAGACTCTTGTGATGTCTAAACAATGACTGGGTATGCTTCTTTGTGATTTTGGATCATTCACCATTCATTCAGTCACCAGACAGCTCTCTGCCTCCTTTTTTTTTTCAGTATATTTTCTGTTTTAATCAGTCTTTCACATTATTGTAAGGTGAGGTTCTTCTCATCTTACATCTCACAAATTTTTGACTTGGAGCTTACTTGGAGTTATGCTGTCACCTACAGTAATTGTCCCCATTGGAGTGTGCTGCCCATTTAGCTACATTTCCTGCTTGACATAGTGAGAGAGTCTTATTAAAACTTGAATAGTTTGAATACTGTTCAAATGTGGTGCTAACCTGTGAAACTTTAAGGTTCATTCATATACTATGTTATTCCATTGGTAAGGTACTAGTCTGGAAGCTTAAAAGCAACTTTATACTTAGTGCCTGAACTCACAGAGTACAGCACCAATAATTATTCATCCAGTCTCTATTTAAATATTTTTAGGTAGTTTCTCACAAATATTATTTGAGAAATTCAATTTGTAAAACATTTTTCCTTGCATTGATTGAAAGTCTGCTTCCCTGTACTATCCACTAGTCCTAATCTTGTTTTCCAGAACCAAGAGAATAAGTCTCACCCAGAAGTAGACCTTGAGGAAGGATTTTTGTGCCAGTGATTTATTATGCAAGTGCTCCCAGGAGAATTTGTCAGGGATTTGGGAGAGAAACACAGAAAAAGGGAAGAAACTAGGGAAGGAACAGCATCAGGCAAAGTCCCTTGGAGGGTAGCTTCAACCTGACCCTGCAGGGGAGCGCCCTAAAACATAAGTTACATCTCCCAAATTTATCTCTATTTGTGGCAAGGAAGCTGAGACTCTCACATCAATATTCTGCAATGGCTCAGTCACTGAACAAAGGGTCTCCTTGGAGCTATTAATATAAACCCCCCATTCTTCTCTATGCATCTCTGGGCAAAGTAGCTCAGTAGCCTGAGAAGTCCTCTGAAGGAAGATTAGAGGTGTGAACCTTTGAAAGCACAAAGCACACAAAGGCAGGGAAGGAGATCACAGGAATGGGAAAGGGACCTGAGTACATTAGAATGGAAACCCAGTGCCCACTACACCTCTCTTCCTTGTAAGAGCCCTTCAAGCCATTGAAGACACCCCTCACTTCTCCAAGTCTTCTTGTTGATCCATTAAACTTTCCTAGATCTCTTGACACACCAAGTTTGCACCCAAACCTTGGGAAACCCAAGCACTACTGAGTTGTTGCTGGTCTATCATCTCTTGAACAAAGAGGTACTTCAGAAAGGTTTAGTTGGCCAAGGAATGGCATTGAGGTGAGCCCTTTAGAGAGCAAATGTTGAAAGGGTTGGCTGTTAATTTCTACAGTTTTCCATCTGTCAACTGCAAAAAGAAAAAGACTGTGACAAAGGATTTTCAGAAAGGTCTGCTGGCCAGTCCACACCACCTCCAGGGAAACATTTCCCTGCCCAGACCCTGTGCTGGTTTCATTTGAAGACCTGAAGTTTTAGCTACAACAGTTTTCAACTCAGCCGCGTTTATGAAAACAGCAACTTGGAGCTTGAGGGCATTTTGACACCAAAAATGGTTTGAATTTTAGAGGCTGAAAAGAACATTTCTAGCCTTTGGAAAGGTCACCTTCCAGTTTTCAGGTTTATGAACCGCAATGTTTATGGTGGCTCTGTTTCAACTCTTGTTTCTTTTTTCTGCAGGGCATTCTGTGTAAATGTCACTTTCTCCAGCCAGCAAGGGTGGCTTAAGAAAGGCTTAAGTGTAGAAATCTGAGTCTGTGTTCCCGTGGGTAAGTGTTGGTTTAGATTTTTTCCCCTGTATTTTAATTGATCTTCTTGCTGATATATTGCTGTTTGCAGCAAGATCTATAGTCACAAAAGAGGATATCTAAAACATCAACCAAAAAAAAAATAAACAAATATAAAACACTTACAACACTCTGCTTACATTGGGTTCAAAGGCTATACTTAAGCGTATTCTTTCCTCCCTAAATTTAGAAGCAATTAGGACTAGACATGGGGGTCACAGGCACCCACGTATCTGCTTTTGCAGAAGTGGGTGAGGTTATTGTGACCTTAACCCGCAGACAGGAGGCTTCCTAATTCTCTTTCCCTCATTGAACTTGACAAGCCTCCACTCAGCAGCACTGTGTCTGGCCTCTTCTGCAGGCACATACCTGTCACCAGGCAGAATAGTTCTGGGGGCTGGGCCAGGAGAGAAAAAGAAATGAAACCAGGAGCCAAAACATTTGGGCATGCGTAGCTCTATGATTGTGGACAAGCCACTTATGCTCAGTCTTAGACGTCTCACTCATCAAAGGAGACTTCCAAGAATTAAGGTGATATGTATATGGTGTTCTGCACCATTCCTGGCACATAATGAGAAATCCGTGAAGAATGGCTTCTGTTAGCAAGTATTTTATTCCATTATTAAGTATTAGTATTTTATTTCTACCTTCAACTCACAGATTCTTAGGATTTAGGGGCTTCTTCTTGCCCATTCTTCTCCTGCTACTGATGCTAATGCATGTAATTTCTTCCTTGGCAGTTGAGGCCATAAAGAAAGAATCAGAAGCAGATGACAGTCCCAAGTCTAGGCTGCTCCAGAGAACTCTTCTTGACATAACTTGGTTTCTTAACACTTAATGAGTATATTCTTCCTTTTAAGCACAGAATTAGGCACAAAGAGGACCTGGAATTTGGAATGAGATTTTTCACAGAAACAATGGTTACAACACACAGGTTGTGGGGGCAGGGTAGGTTGTGAAGAGGGAGGTATTGGTTTTCTCAATCGCATCTGCTAACATTATTTATGTGGCAAAGTATTAAGTTCCCAACAGCCCAATAAGCAAATAAAGCTTGGAGGCCCAAGAGCACCCAGTGTTCACAGACTCTGCCAACACTAACAGAATTATACATTTCAACATGTGTTCCAACTAATATATACTTGTTCTCATCTCTGTATCAATATTCTAACAGAAGTTTCAAAATCCCTAGATCATTAAAGTACTTCCCAAGCTTTACCAAGCCCTCAGGAAGGGAATAAACATCTCTTTAATCTTCCCCCAACTCAGTAAACCAAAGAGAAGGGCACCACACAAAATGACCCCGACACACTATACCTCAAGTTATTTGTAAATTATTAGTGGTTGGTCAGCAGCAAAATCTTCAAGACCATGACAGAACATAAAATAAGAAGCTTCTCTATTTAGAAAAGTTATTACACTTTGCAGAGATCACATTCAGATAGATCCTTTAACATGTAGTTCCTACTGAACAGTTATGGAAGTTGTTTCCTTCATGAAAGTGAAAGTGAGAGTCACTCAGTTGTGTCCGACTCTTTGAAACCCCCTGGACTACATAGTCCATGAAATTCCCCATAGTCCACGAAATACTATCCCCTGGAGTAGATAGCCATTCACTTCTCCAGGGGATCTTCCCAACCAAGTGATCGAACCCAGGTCTCCCACATTGCAAGTGGATTCTTTACCAGCTGAGCCACCAGGGAGGCCCAATGGAAAATTTAAATGCATCAAATGATACCTTCTTTTCTCCATTATGATTTATATAATTAAAAGAGCAGAGGTGATATGGAGAAACTGGGAATGCAATAACTGAGAGACTAGCCATGAGCACTAATAAAATTTATATAGCACATCCATATCTTTATAAACTCAAATAAACTATATTTCATGAGGGTACATCAACATGTCAAGTTAATACATTCCATAGAAAACTCAAGATGGCCAACATCTACAGGGGCTACTTAATGCATTGGGTACTTACAGGGTAACTTAGTTACAAGCCACACTTCTGGAAATGCTATTAATTCTTTTATCTATTTATTTACTCACTCATTGTAGAAGTATTTGTTGAACACTTCCCATGTGCCAATTGTCTGAGGAACAGATGTGACTAAAATAGAGAGGGTCTCCTCTTCTTACAGTTTACGATCTGGTGGGGAGCATAGCTTTGACTTCAGTTGTGAATTTCAGAATTCCTGTAAACAGAAGCATTAGCACTTAATGGTGTATGATAGTCATTTAATTTATAGGCAGATACCATTAATTTGTATTTTACTAAAATCCATAACAACTGTAATAATCTGGTTGCCCTCTCCTCAGTGTATTTTAGGCAGACAATGAGAAGTTCCCACCATTATTCAAAAATATAAAAGAATAACAGTACTTGCTACCATTTATTAAATGCTTGCTTCCTGCCAAACATTGTTATCAATGCTTTACATATTTTTACACATTTAGCTTTCACAACAATCATATGATAGGTACCTTTCTCATCTCCGTTTTTCAGACAAGAAAACCATACCACAGAGAGTTCAGTAACTTTTCAAGATTACTTTTGCAGTAAGAAACAAAGAGAATAAAATGCATAGTCTGACGTCCAAAAAAAAAAAAAAAAACCCAAATTCATGATTTTGAACACTGCAGTACACCCACTGTCCAGTAGAGGACACTCTCTCGGCATACTATTATCTTTCTGTTTTAGCAATCCTTGATGGATGCATGGGAGTGCCATATAAAACTATGAGTTATTTCAGTAGTAATTTTTGTGTTTAGTTTTCCATGAATGGGAGGTGCTTTGAGTCCCATACAGAAAGGCCAAGCAGACTTAGTGTTACATAGTTGCCTTTTGTCCTAATAGCAAACTGTGGTTCTTAATAAAAATAACTAGTGTAGGAGATGAACTGGGGATACATTTTAGGCCAGACTTCCCTGTCGATACTATCCTGTGGGGAGAAAAACACTATCTCCATCATACTCATCAATAGCAAATTTATTTCTCTCCTGTATTGTTTTATATTAAGATAAATAAAACTAAGTTAATAGAACTAAGATAAATAAAATGGTTTTGAATGCTTCTTCTATTCCACTTCAAGAAAACTTATTGAGAGAAAAAAGACATGGATTTTCAAGCTTCTATCTGTAGACCTGAGTCATGTGAGTCATAAATGATGCCAACATCAAACTTAACTGAAGAAACTAGGTAAGACATTTAGCACAACTTAACTTTCTGACCTGGAAGAAACAAATCACTCAACTGTTTATGAGCCTCAGTTTACCTGTAAATGGGAGACTATTTATGCTACTAAACACACAAGGCATTATTGATAGTAAAAAAAAAAAAAATGGATGTGAGAGTGCTTTATGAGCTCTACATAGATTCCATTTAATTAAATTCACAAGCATTTGTTGGGTATCTTCAATGCGATAGGGATTGTGGTGAGCCCTGAGGTTATAAGATCAATGGGATCCAGTTCAAAGCTTTCAAGCATTATTATGGCTAACATGTTAGTTTTAAGTCCTGTTTATGGCACAATAGAGTGGCATTTTATGTGTAGTATACACAATTTATAGTACACTTGGACTCTTGTTTCATAAATATTTACTGTAAGTATATGTTCATTTTCTAGGACATAAAGCATAATTATGCACTTTTAAATTATTGCTGTGTCCTTGTGTTTTTATGACATGCTAACCATCATTTCTGTGATGTATTTGTTGACAAATCCTTGGTTGAAAGTATGTCAATTATAACATTGTTTGCATAAGAAGCAATATGACTTTATAACATGTGTTTTTAAAAACACACTCAAAAATGCATTCAAATTTGGAGGCTGCCTATATCCTAAGTTCAATTTTTGAGATCAGGCACTAAGACCTTGACAAATGGATATTTGCCCAGATAAACTAAAGCATGATATCTGAGGCAAATAAGGAACTGAATGTTCTTAAAATTCTATATATCATGGCTCTGAGGTTGTGTTTATTATAATCATATATGCATTTTTCTTTGTCTCCAAAGGAGAAATTACCTCATTAATGAATCATTTATTTATCATTCATTTGATGAGCATTTATTGCATAGTCACAAGGTATAAACAATTTAAAAACTGTCAGATGAATTAATGATGTAGCCCCTGCCCTTGACGATCTCTCAGAAATAAACATTCCCTTGGGTCAGGATACAATGTCAAGGAGAGCTCATCAGAAGAACAGAAATAGCCTAGTTTCTGGCCGGACCACCATATCCACTCTGAAATGATAACCTCCAAACATTTAAGTAGAAAAATAAAACTCCCAACTGGTTTCAGCCATTTGGGGCAAGTTTCTACAATTCACGGCTAAATGCATTTTCTAACACATAAAGATCCCTGACTCATTTGCAGCCCAAAAGACAGACTTTTTTCCCTTTGGGCAGAAGCAAAGGTAGAAAGGTGCTAGAATTTTGAAGGATGGTAAGAAGCTGGGACAGGCTTCATAAAGAACTAGAAACTTCTAAAGTGTGACTTGTAAGGAGGCTTAATATCTGTCTAGAAGTACAGGGCAAAACATCAAAGGAAGAAGCAAAGGCAGAAGTGAGGTCATGGAGGTCTGAGAGAACAAGGCTTTGCAGGAACAGTGGATGTCCCTGGTATGGCTGGTATGCAGGGAATCAGGAGGGGGACTGGGATGCCAGAGGCAGCTATTGCCTGAAACGCCAAGCTAAAGATTTGGGACTTTACATCTAAGGCACTGAGGTTTTGATCCCACGTAGTCCAGGACAGAAGAACTGATGCTTTTGAACAGTGGTGTTCGAGAAGACTTGAGAATCCCTTGGACTACAAGGAGATTCAACCAGTCCATCCTAAAGGAGATCAGTCTTGGGTGTTCATTGGAAGGACTGATGTTGAAACTGAAACTCCAGTACTTCAGCCACTTCATGTGAGAGTTGACTTATTTGAAAAGACCCTGATACTGGGAAAGATTGAGGGCAGGAGGAGAAGGAGACGACAGAGGATGAGATGGCTGGATGGCATCACTGACTCGATGGCCATGGGTTTGGGTGGACTCCAGGTGTTGGTGATGGACAGAGCGGCCTGGCGTGCTGCGGTTCATGGGGTTGCAAAGAGTATAACGTGACTGAGCGACTGAACTGAACTGAGTCCAGGACCGCATTGCGTCCCACCTCATTGATGCTGACAGCCTTGATGAGAGAGACCTGAGCAGTGTGGGCAAGTGAGGGCTTGGGACTGTGGCTCTAGAAATGCTTATTAAGGAATGGCACAACTGTCCTGCCAAGCAGAAAGGCGATACACTCTGTACAGCGCTAGCCCTTCCAGAGGCCGCCCACAATGCTGCGTCTCAGCTTCTCTAAATATGAAGTTTGTTCCTTTTCAGCACATGGGATAAATCAGACTCACATGGCCATCCCACTGGAGCCAACTGACGCACGCAGGTCTCGATCCATCAGGAGACCAGCACTGTTGTCTAAGGAAAACAGAGTCCTCAGATTGTCCTTATGTAGGTTGCTTTCCCTGTATTTGCTTTTCATTTTGTAATCACTAACTTTCTTCAAATAAAAGAAACTAGAGCAAACATTTCTTGAGCACCTACTGTGTGCCAAGCACTGTGCTGAGAATACAGAGAATGTCAACTTCATGGTGAGGAAGTTGGACACAACATTTAGGTCAGGACAACACAATTTGGTGTGAGACATAGTAAGTAGGGTTGCCAGATTTCTCAAACAAAAAGGCAGGATGCCCTGCTGACTCTGAATTTCAGATGAACAAGGTATCATTTAACTTCATGTCCCACAACGTATGTGAGACATACTCTAAAAGGTTCATTGTTTATCTGAAATTCAAATTTAACTGGGTGTCTAATATTTAATCTGGCAATATTACCAGCAAAGGATCTGTATAAAGAAAAGAAAACTATGAAAAAAAAGATATTTTTGTTCTTAATAGGGGCCCAAAAGAGTGTCATAGTAGCTTCCATTATTGAATGTTTATTCAGTGGGAACACCCAACTACAACTAAGCAAATTAAGTATTTCTAGCACTCATGCTGATTTGGTGCTCAAAATACACGACTAAATATTTTGAATATCTCCTTACTCTACCCTGAAAGTGAAAGTCATTTAGTCATGTCTGACTATTGGCAACCCCATGGACTACAGTCCATGGAATTCTCCAGGCCAGAATACTGGAGTGGGTAGCCTTTCCCTGCTCCAGGGGATCTTCCCAACCCAGAGATCGAACCCAGGTCTCCCACATTGCAGGTGAACTCTTTACCAGCTGAGCCACAAGGGAAGCCCAAGTATACTGGAGTGGGTAGCCTATCCCTTCTCCAGGGATCTTCCCGACCCAGGAATTGAACTGGAGTATCCTTCATTGCAGGCGGATTCTTTACCAACTGAGCTGGAGGGAAGCCCTTGCTCTACACGACATATACTTTTTCTAGGTTACTCCAAGAGCAACTCAAAGGAAAACAGGTGCACTCAGCACTATATAAAATCTTTTAATGAAGCAAACTAGCTGATGATGTCCAAATTACAAGCCAAATTGGCTCTTCCCCAGTTTTGCTGTTTTGTTTTGAAATGTGTTTAGGTGTAACCCTGTGAATCCTCTGGACAGAGTAGGTGGGCAGGGTCAGAGACTAGAACAAGGCTGAGCTACAAGGGATGTGGTGAAACTAATACTGACCAGGGTTCTTAGCCTTCCCCAGTCAATAAAAATTGGCTAGAGACCAGACAAGAAATTCAGGCAAGACTTTATTGGGACTCCTGCTGCATCAGAGGGAAATAAGAACAAGTAACAGGTTGCTCTCTCACTCTCTGATGGGAGAATGAGTTTGTTCCTTATATGGAATGAGGGCAGGAGTGTGTCCAGGGGTCCGGTCAGAGGGTAGCTTAAGTGGTTTTCCCATCCCTCTGGTGGTACTGAGTACAGGGCACATGCTCAGCACCCTGCTTTTGCAGCCTATCCCCTAGTTTTCCCCTCCCGGCTCTTCAGAAGTGGCAGTTAAGTTTTTGGTCTTTCATATCTTTCTGTCCATAATTTGCCCCAATTGTACATGCACATAGTTATTTTTAGTCCCTATAGCTTTTCTGTATTTTTCTGGAGGAGAGGTTTGTCCAGGTGCAAGCACTACAGGACTGCAGCAACAGAGCCCAGGTCCCAGGACTGTCTGAAGACAAGGCCAGATCAGGCCAGGGAGCTGATGGATTCCCAAACAGATGCGCAACAGTGGGGCCCAGTCCAGACAAGAATTAATCAATGGGCATAAAAACAGCTTTCAAGAGAAGTAGGGAGGGCAAAGCCAAGAAGGGAAAGGAAGAATAGGGAGGGACAATCGGGATGAGAAGCAAAGACCAAGCTTGAGGACTGAACTCCAATTCCTGGAAAGGATAAAGCAGACAGAAAGGTTTCAGGCTTACAGGGCCCTAGTTTACTAAGAATATGAAAAAAAGTATTAGATGGAAACAAAAGTGAGTTCTGATTGTTTGCTTTTTTTTTTTTTAAAGCTATGACATAAAATGAGAATTTGTATGGACACTAAGACCTTTTAAATTGGGAATTCACCTACTCAGTTACCAAATAGTGATAGAGTATATCTATGGGCCATGCCATGTACTGAGACAGGAAATAAAGAATATAATATATAATATTAACAGGCTTATCAGTTGGTGCTAATGGTAAAGAACCCACCTGCCAATGCAGGAGACAAGAGATTCAGGTTCAGTCCCTGGTTCAGGAAGATCCATTGGAGGAGGGCATTGCAACCCACTCCAATATTCTTGCCTGGAAAATCCCATGGACAGAGGAGCCTAGTAGGCTACAGTCCATAGGGTTACAAAGAACAGGAAATGACTGAAGTGACTTAGCATGCATGTACATGAAATCCTATGAAGCAATCTCTGTTATTATTCTCAATTTACTTATGAGAAAACTGAGGCAAGGAGAGAGACACTGTGACTTGCTCACAGTCACACAGTAAGGCAGTCGGCACATTAGTTGGAATCCAGAAGTCTGGCTGCAGAACTCACGCTCTAATTCACTGTATCATATGGCCTGTCTATGCGACAAGGTCTGTCAACGCGATACGCTCTATCCCTTCCCCCTCTGAGCTCCAGAGCAGAGGCGACAGAGAAGATATACTGGTAAATCATAGCACACTAATGTAACACAAGCCAAGAGACAGTGAAATATTGGTAATCCAAAGAAGAAAGACAACTATTTCTGAATATTTCTCAAAGAAGATTATGTTTTCAGCTGCATCTGGAATGATGTATGAGCTTTTTTTCACCTGGATAAGAAATAGATCTTTCTGAATGGAAGGAATGGGATGGTAAACACCTCCAGAAAGAGTGTTCAGGGCTGGGCAAGTTATTCCAAGAGGCTGGAACACAGGTCACACTGTGAAAGGTGGCAGGGGATAAGGATGGGCAGGTAGAGTTAAGTCCACTTCTGTGTGCTGTGGTGAAGTGTAGACCCACTGTGGCAGCCATCCTGGGTTGTAAGCAAGGAAGTAATGCCATTAAAGACTGGAGTAGTGGGGAAATGTATCAAGTGATGGGGAAGAGATATAGGTTCTGGATGAAACTGGAGTAAGCCCCAGAATGTGAGTGAAGTGCTACTGAAACACATTCAGCCTCAAGACAGGCTGCCCAAGCCAATCCCAGCTCGCGGAAAGTGAGGACTACAGAGGCTGGGAACCAGGCTGGCTGATACATAACAATGATACTAACATGTTTCTATCTCATTTACCAAGTGTCAGCTAGTGCTCTAAGTATTTTACATCAATTAACTCTTTAAATCTTCACAAAATCCCCATTTTACAGAGGAGAAAACAGAGAAGTTAAGGAATTTTCCCAGAATCATATAGCTAGTTGACTGGGGAGAGCTTGTCTTTGGACACAAGCAGCATAACATGACAGGCTATGCGCTGAGCCAGTACATTCCACTGCATCTCTAAAAATAGAATGGAAAATAGCAATGTATTCTAATAATTACATTAGAATACAAAATTGTAAAATTTTCAGGACCCAGAAAAGTCACTGTCTTGTCAGCATGGTATGATAAAGGAATTGGGTTAAATCAGCACTGAAATGTTGAGATACGGAGAAAGAAACAAAACTTCTTCCTTTTGATCCCTTTGAGGAAAACAATGCAGTCTGGTAACTGGCTTCTCAACTAGTAGGCAGAGGTTGGCTATAGAGTCTCATCACAAAACCAATATAAGTATTGGGTTTAATTTTATCTCTACTGATGTGAAACTGTGAGCTAGTTTTCTTGAAACTTCATTTTCTCTTCTGTAAAAGGGTTAAAGATGCCCTCCATGTCAACTCAAGGTCAGTTCTCAACAAATGGTAATTTTTAGATGACCATAATAATGGTAAAGATGTGATGAGTTCCCTGTCTCTAGAAGCAATCAAGTCAGAAATAAGTGACCATTATAAATGCTTTTTAAGATACATGGAGTTGTCCTTTCTAGCTCCTGGGTTTTAGATTCATTCTGAGACACGGTCAAAGCCTTGAAGGAGAATTATCTTACCATGCTCTCCCACAAACCTGATGTGTGATGATCCTTAGATTCAGTACAACAGTTGGAAAAGCACCCAGAAAAAAAAAAAAAAACATCACCGAAGTTTCATAACTACCACATGGAAACTTCAAAGAACAAAGAAAGGAATTATTGTGAAAACTTCCAACAGTTAACTGCTAGTAGAAAACATGCCTAGCATCTAAGTTTCTCAACTTATTCCTCATTTCCTCATCAAGTATTACCAGCTAAGTCTACTATGGAAGGTTCCTTCATTGAAACAGACTAATAATATCATATTGGTCAATTAGAAAACCAGGATCAGTGTTAAAACAGGTGTTGCTTTATCAACATTAGGAATGAATCCATTTTGGCACTGTTTGCATTTATTTATTGGAACTTAGCTAGAAATTCAAGTTAGGTCAGGAGGATTAAGCCTTAAGTAAACATACAAACTTATGCATAGATGTAATCTCTGAATTTTTTATTTTGTTCAATTTTTGCTTTTCATTTAAAAGTATAATAAATATAATTCACTTGTGGTACCATTGGGAAGAGCCACAAAGGCTTATAATCATAGCCCTTGAAATGACTATCTCTGACCTAAAGAAAAGTTTTTAAAAAATTGGTTGAAAGAAACAACGCAATGCAGATAAAAGCCTCTTGTCAGTTTATAAGACTTAAAGTTCACCTAAGAACTTGAGGGCAAGCCTAAATATTCCTATGAAGAGATACTAGAAGGTCTTTCTAATTGCAAAAGTTGGAAAATAGAATGAGATCAGGATTTCCTTGCAGGTTTTGGCATTCCTTTAATTTATGACTTCGAACATCATCTACGTCTCTGGGTCTGCTTCCTCAGCTGTAAAATGAAATAATTGTATGTATGATTTCCAAGGACATACAGGCTTTAGAAACCAGAGGATTCACATGCACTGCTTACACCAAGAGGGCTTGTCCCAGTAGAGGTGAAGCACAGGGCTTTAAGCCATGCTGCTGAGTTCACATCGCAGTGCTGCCGTCCCCTTACAGCGGGAGCACAGCCTACTCTCAGGGTTTCATTCTCCGCTTTGTAAAACTGGGATAATGATAATACTCATAGGATTGTTGGGAAAACTGAAAGAGTTAAAATTTTAGAAGAAAACAGTTCTTAGCACAGCATGAGGCTCACTGTAAAAATCTCTAGGCTCACTACGGTGCTAAATTTCTTAAGTTTTATTATCCAAACCTCACATCCCTCCTGCAAAGCAAGCTGATATTCTCATCCCTGAGGGTCCCATAGCCTGCCAGGAGCTATACAATTGGCAAAGATCAAGGTGGCATTTGAACCATGCAATAAAGAGCCCCCAAAAGCTTTCCATCTTTGATCACATAACACTGTCTCCCCAGTTTTTTCTTTCTAGCCCTTTCTTCATGCAGAACCAAAGTTCACCACATAAAAGTTAGCAAATGAGTTCATTTAAAACCTTCCCTGGAGGCTCAGATGGTAAAGACTCTGCAATGCAGGAGACCTAGGTTTGATCGTGGGTCTAGAAGATCCCCTGGAGAAGGGAATGGATACCTACTTCAGTATTCTTGCCTGGAAATCCCATGGACAGAGGAGCCTGGCGGGCTACAGTCCATGGGGTTGCAAAGAGTTGGACACAACTGAGTGACTAACACTTTCACTGTTTTAATGCTTAAAACTACATTTGCAACTACTAAAATCCTAGAATCAGTTAATCAGATAATCTGTCCTAGAATCTGATATGACTATGGAAATTAAGTTAATTCTCTCCTCCGGGGCTCCTTATTTTAGTGAATAGTATCACCTGCCACAGAGTCTCCCAAGCTAAGTTTCTAAAATGAGATTAATACCATAAAACCAAAAGTTGTACCCATGAGAAAAGGTAAGCCCATTTAATCATCAAGAGAGAAGTACAAAGTGATTCACATATAGGGGTCAAATATGACATTGATCCAATCAAATATCTATTACCGATAAAATCTGTCAAAAATATAGCATAATAAATAGTAGTGTGAGTCAAAATTTATCATCATGTTTAACTATAGCACACACAGGCATTTCCATTAAATCAAAGGAAGAAAAAAAGCAACCACTGACATATATGCAATTTCTTCTTTGGAACATCTAAACAATGCTATAGGATGTGAAAGTGGTACAATAGATGTGACTATTATAAGTAACGAGAAAAAATATTATTAATCTAAAATAATTATATATATGTAAATCTCAATAAACCAAGCAAGCTTCCAGAATTATAAGAGGATTTTTAATAAGGCAACTAAACACAAAATAAATATTTAAAAATTAATACCATTACCACATATTGCCTCTCATAAGGGAGGCTCTTTTCCTGCTCTTGTTCACATCCCTTATAATCTATTTCCACAAAGTAGCTGAATAACCATTTTAAAACAAATCTGATCATGCCACTGGCTACCTTCCTATCCTTCTAAATTTTAAATACAATCAGATTCATAACTCTGGCCTCACCTCCTGCTCAGCCTCATCGCCTGACTCTATCCCTTGCTTGTGCCTCTTCTTCCTTTGGAGAAGATGTGGACTACATTCCATAGAGGTGGGGACCAAAACTGTTCTCATGAAATTCTATTAGCACATCTAGAAAACTCTGAGCTTCATAGAAAACAATAAATAGATAATGGTGGGAATTATAATTTTATAAAGAAAGTAAAATAAAAAGAGAACTATCCTCGCAGTATATTAAGCTTTATTATAGCTATATTTCAAAGCTATAGTCACTAAAGTAATTAAGTAGAATAAGACTGAAACAATTGCTAGTGAATGCAACATTTAATATATAATAAAGGCAGCATCACATTTAACAGGTAAAGAGATGGATTTATTCAACAGACATTATTCAAGAATTTATCTATATAAAGAAAATTTTCTTTTTTTTTTTTTTTACTACACACCATAAAATAGACCAAGGTACACATAATTTATCTGTTAAGTATGAAATACAGAAACAGACTGATAGATAATACTTTAAGGATCTCAAGGATCTTGTGATAGAGAAAAGCTTTCTCAGCTTACATGCAGTGAATGAAAAGACATCTCTATAGTAAATGTAATCATGAAAAACTTTAAATTTCTTGAAAATTACTTATCAAGAAAACTATGAGAAGTGTACTTATAATATGATAATATTCTATATAGAATGTTTACAAATCAGTAAAAAAAAATCATTCAAATCCCAAAACAAAAATAGGCAAAGGAAATCAGTAAATTATTCACATAAGTAAATAACAAATGTGGACATACTAAAACAATGATCACCTATCTAATAATCAAGTAAATATGAATTTAATGACTAAATATTAAGTATTAAAGTAGTACAGATTTTTCAAAGATAATCCCAGGGTTGGCAAGGATGCATCAGACAGGCACTTATCCATTACGATAAAGAAGAGTGAATTGGCACAACTTGACTAAAATGCAATCTGGCAATGTAAATTGAGAGTTTTTAGAAAACTTTTTATCCGTGACATCAGTAATCTTCCAGAAATACATCCTGAATAGTCATGATGGGTACATATATTTGTGTACAAGTATACTTAATAATACAACATTAATTATAATGGAAGGAGAAATGTTTCTAGCCTAAGTGCATAATAGGGCAACAACTAAACATGTGATGATATATCTCATTTATGAAATATAGTTTAACTATTTAAATTAATGTTTTGAGAGACTAAGACTATTAGTATCAGAAAATACTAATGACATCATATTGAGGAAAATAAAAGATTATCTTACTAAGCCACATTCAATATCATCCTAATTTTTGTGTATATTTATGCAATAAAACTTTTGGTAATATAATGAATTTTAAAATCAGTTATCTTAGGATGGTTAAACTACAATTACTTTTTACTCTCCAATGTTTTATATTTTCTTTAATATTTTCACTACTCTTACTTTTATTTTATTTTTTTTTTACTCTTACTTTTAGATTATTATCATTTTGGCACCAAAAATCATTTTAAGTTTAGCAAATGATTAAAAGAAGAGAAACAAACTCAAGAATTTAAGGAAAAACTCAAAAGAAGGTTCTTTTTAGAAAAGTTAAAGCTTGATTTTCATCTGTAAAGTGTTACAATGATTAAAATCAGAGTATGGAGAACAGTATAAGAAGATATGATCAATAAGTATATGCAAAAATATTATGGCATAATCAATAGGCTATAAATAAAATAACAAGACAAATTACATAATGGCAAAGTATTTCATCTATTAAATCAGTAACAAGGAAGTTGATGACTACGTGTGCTATGGAGGGATGGGAAATCGAGTTCTCAACAATCCCAAGGTCAAAATTTTGTACAAGTTCATTATTAGCATTGATAAAAGCTAGATCTGGAACTAGTCTCCAAATGTATAAAAGCCATTAACAAACCAAAAGTTCTCCAGGCAAGCACAGAGTGGGTAGCCATTCCCTTCTCCAGGGGCTCTTCCTGACCCAGGGATCAAATCTGTGTCTCCCACATTGCAGGCAGATTCTTTGCCACCTAAGCCTCTGGGAAAGTCCAAAATAAACCAAAGGAAACAAAAAGTTATGTACTGAAAACAGGCATGACAGTATTATTGAGAACAGTCCCAGATGAAAAGCA
Source organism: Antilocapra americana (assembly GCA_007570785.1). NCBI lineage: Eukaryota > Metazoa > Chordata > Mammalia > Artiodactyla > Antilocapridae > Antilocapra > Antilocapra americana. Next base: position 4,402,642 of record ML662438.1, read on the forward strand.
ATCTAACTATTGGAAATTAGAGTGATAGTTAAGTGAACAATGAAACCATCAATTTGTTGTCTTTTAATATATGAAGATTGCTACACAGCAGTATGTCTACATTGAGTCCATAGCATTAAGAGGCCAAACTGCAAAAATTTACATGTACATGACCACAAGAAGTACATGATAATACATACGGCCAAAAACTAAAAGTTTTCAAAGCTGATGGGATTTTCATGGACTTTTGTCTTATACATAATTCTATTCTGATTTATATTTGAGAGAGACAATGAAAGAGAATAGTGTAAGTGAAGCAGACTCCTAGAAGAGAGAGCAATGAGTCCAGCAAACAGATTTGCTCCTGTGGGGAAAATGAGGCTCCAAAGTTCTCAGTGAAATTCTATTAGGTACTTTCAAGTACATTAGCTCATTTATTCCTCAAAATATTATTATACGTGTTTCATTTTTAATCCTCATTTTTTGTACAAAGAACAATGGGCTCAGAATGGCTAAGTAAGTTGTTGAAGGTCTCACAGCAGTAAGTGTAAGAGTTTAGATTCAAACCCAGTGCTCTCTTACTCCAAAGCCTCGCTCTATCTACTACACCTGTCCAAGGAAATCCCTTTTCCTTCAGACAACTGGACGAGGAGTGGTTGAATGAAGATAAGTTTATCTGGAGTGGTGTGGGGGAGAGTGGGAAACAAATGGAAAGATGAGGGAGCACTGAATGACTTCAATCTTCTCAGTTAAATGAAGGTGAAATTGTTTGCTGAGCGTGAGATCAGAAAACTTCCAGAGACTGGAAACTTGCCATCAACAGCATCGTTAGAAATCAGGTCTGGTACCAGCAAGGACCCCAGGGCAGATTTTGATTACTATTTAGAAAAGACGAAATCCCAAGTGCTTTCAGGAAATGCCAAAGGGAAAAGAACATACACTATGAAATCACACAGTTTAAACTCTGAAAAATGTTGTCTTCAACACAGTCTACAGTGGTGATGATTCTCAACCAGGGATGATTTTGCCCATTCCCCAATCCATCCCAAGGGACATCTGGCAGTATCTGGAAACATCCTTGGTTGTCATAGCTGGAGTAAGGGTGCTACTGGGTAGAGGACAAAGGTGCTGCTATTACTGGCTTTAAATATTAGAGGAATCTGAGTACAATATGAAGCTCAGAGTTCAGTTACATGGACCCTCCTCAACCACCATTATGTTTCCACTTAACCAACTGCCCTTGGGCTCCCACTTTCTCAGCTTCCTTAAATAACTACCAAATCCAGCCCCTGATATATGGTCTCAGTAGTGACCTACTTATCTATCAACCAATCAGCCTAAACCTTGACACCTTAGAAGTTGAACTGAACCAATATTTCTATATATTACAGACTAAGAATGAAGAGGTAAAATGACAAGATATTACTCTGAGATCCAGGAAGCCATTTCAATTCTAGAACTGTGTCAATAGTAAAGAAATCATCATGGGTATGCACACATTTATCTACAAAGATGCTTATTCCAGAGTTTTTTGTGATAAGGAAGATACAGCAACAACCTAAACATCTATTAGTGGGGATTAGTTAAATTAATGATGACACACCCAGTTAGGAGATTCTAATTTTTGATGTAAAAAGATAAAGACTAGATTACAATTTAGTGTGTAAAACATGAATTCATTATCATAAAATAGCAATTAGCACAGAAAATATCTGGAAAGACAAACATCAAATTAGGAACAGTAATTATCTCAGGGTAGTGGAATTATAGCTCTTTTAAAATATACTTTACTGTATATTACAGATTTTCTAAAATGATCTTGGTGTTGTCACTTTAAACAAAGGAAGAGTAAATAAAGAGCACAATTTTTTAGTTACGTGTGTATTTTCATAAGGCTCAAAAAGAGTTGCACTTTGAAAAAAGAAAATTAAAGGAAATCTGAAAATGTGAGCATGAAATTTCAGAGGCTCAAAAGGAGAAAAAGGAAACTACTAAACTGACAAAAAGCTTCCTTTCTGTACGGAGTTGTCAACTTTAGTGTAAATCACTTGCAGCCAAAGAGTGAGATGTGAAATCTTAACTATCCAAAAGAAGCCACTTCTCTTACAAAGCAACAAGGTTCCCACACAAATTTGCTTTTGTTTTTTCTTTTTATGCTCTGTGCTGTCAAATGGTCATTTGCCTTATCTCAATTGAGAAAACTTCGTCTGAAATCTCCAAGTAATTATATACAAATGATCTTAAAATCAACACAAAAAGCTTTCCTATCCTTCTTAGGCTTTCTTCAGTTCTGTGTGGTAGAGTAGTTTCCTACCACTACCACTTAATAATATTTTTAAGTGTACTTATATACATAAGAATTAAAGAATGAAAACTGTGAAGCATTCCAAGTGCTTTTAGGAAATACTTTTAATCTGTAAGTACTTCAATGTGGAGTTTATGTAAGTTGGGGAAAAGAGCATCTTTGCAATGAATCCAACCAGTAAAAACATCCACTATTCTTCCACATCTAGGCAGCCTCCACACCATATACATTTTAAAATGGAATTCCTAAATTCTCCTAAAAATTAGCCATCATTTTCCTAATTCAAGCTGTATCTACCAAAGCACCATGCAGTGAAGACCAATAACATCAACATCTTTGTGCTACATAACCTGAAAGTCCTAGACTCTTTCACCTTATTCTCACCCATGTTCTCTTTCAGTTCAGTTCAATCGCTCAGTCGTGTCCGACTCTTTGCGACCCCATGCACTGCAGCACGCCAGGCCTCCCTGTCCATCACCAACTCCCGGAGTTTACTCAAACTCATGTCCGTTGAGTCAGTGATGCCATCTAACCATCTCATCCTCTGTTGTCTCTTTCTCTCCCTACTTTCAATCTTTCCCAGTATCAGAGTTTTTTTTCCAGTAAGTCAGTTCTTCCATTCAGGTGGCCAAAATATTGGAGTTTCAGCTTTAACATCAGTCCTTCCAATGAATATTCAGGACTGATTTCCTTTAGGATGGACTGGTTGGATCTCCTTGCAGTCCAAGGGACTCTCAAGAGTATTCTCCAACCCCATAGTTCAAAAATATCAATTCTTCAGCGCTCAGCTTTCTTTATAGTCCAACTCTCACATCCACACATGACTACTGGAAAAACCATAGCCTTGACTAAACAAACCTTTGTTGGCAAAGTAACGTCTCTGCTTTATAATATGCTGTCTAGGTTGGTCATAACTTCTCTCCCAAGGAGTAAGTGTATTTTAATTTCATGGCTGCAGTCACTATCTGCAGTGATTTTGGAGCCCCCCAAAATAAAGTCAGCCACTGTTTCGACATCTATTTGCCATGAAGTGATAGGACCAAATGCCATGATCTTTGTATTCTGAATTGAGCTTTAAGCCAACTTTTTCACTCTTCACTTTCATCAAGAAGCTCTTTAGTTCTTCTTCCCTCTCTGCCATAAGGGTGATGGTGTAATCTGCATATATGAGATTATTAATATTTCTCCCAGCAATCTTGATTTCAGCTTGTTCGTCATCCAGCCCAGCATTTCTCATGATGTACTCTGCATATAAGTTTAGCATCTACTATATTCCTATGCTGCTTAGAACTTCACTCCTTGGTTTTCTGTTTCATCCTTGGCTTCAGATTAGTCCTTCAGACATGGCAATAGACTTGGTTCCTGTAATTGTAACCACCTGAACTCTCTTGACATGATTTTATGCTTGCCTTCTGAAGTCTCTCCTTGCTGTTGCCTTTGGTGTTCACCTTGTCTGTAACTCCTGTCTGGCACAGATCTATTAGGAAAGCCTATTTGCTAGGCTTTGTGATTTTTAATTTTTTTCTGTCAACCTGGCTCAGCCAAGGGTTGCTCAACTTTTCTGGGTGTGTCTGTGGAGGTGTTCTGGAACAGATTAGTATTGGAATCAGAAGACTAAGTAAAGAAAATCCAAAGGATGTCATTGGGGCTCCATTTTTCTCAGGTAGATAGATTATCTCCATGTAATGGGCGTGATGGAGTCTCAGAACCTAGGATTCATATTCTGCCACTGGAGAAGTCCCCTTCTCTATAGCACTGGCAAAAAAGAAAAAGATCTCAAGGGGAACTCTGGCTATTCTCAAATCATGTGCCTGTGGCTGAACAAATAACCCTGACCAGGGCATTGGGTGTTTGTCTGGACATGAATTAAGTTTCCATACCTATGGGAGGTAGAGAAGAAGGAAGAGCCCATCAGTAGAGCCACTTGGAACTGGTTCTCCAGCAAGGTTGGTGGGCCTATTAACAGAAAGAGAAGTTGATGTTGGATTGAAAAGAAGAAGGCTGGTAACTTATATGATCTCGAGTTTCTTCACAGCTAGTTTTTTTCTATTTTCTGCTATTCTAGGCCTCACTGCCTAGATAAGTACCTAAGAAGCTATGCTAAAATCTGAAGCAAGGAATGTTTAACACTACAAAAGAGCAGAAATAGGATGTTTTAGGACAAATGGGAGCTTTGTATCAATATATGCTCCGAAGTGAACAAACAGCAATCATTAAGCTCATTGCTTCGTGTCTCGTGGCCCACTAAGCTCTGTTGGGAAGACATATGGTAGCAAGCATAAACCAGTAAGATCAGTAAACATGTTTGAAATTGGAAAACTTACATTTAGATATATAACCTCATGTAAATCTGACCTGTAAAATGGGTGCATTAACACAAATACCCTCTCCAAATAATTGCTAAAATCAAAAGAGATAAATGTAAAAGCACTTCAAAAATATGATGCAGTACAAACTTAATTGTTTTTACAGAACAGATTTTAAATAGATGCTAGGTTTTGTGGCTCCATAAATGCTACAGAAATACAAATCATGCAGAAGGAGTAACAGTCTGATCAGAAAGGGATGTGGGATTAGAATGGGGCCTGTAAGGATGGATGTAGTTCACACAGAGAGAGGCGAGAGTTATCTCTTGCAACAGTCTTGTGACCGGACTGTGGATTGACTTACAGAAACTTCCAGCATCAAATGTTTTCTACCTTGTGCAGGTTTGCAGTCAAATTTACAGTTTTCTTTTTTATGTTCACTGTTTGTATTCTGTTTCCAGGGCACAGACAGATTTCACAAGTCTCAGTTGATGAAGAAAGCGCTATATGGAAATCCTGTGCCAGAGGGAAAAGTTCTCTGATGCTTATAGAAAAGAACAGAGGTTTGCCAAATAGTCTGAAAACAATTTGGAATTTGATATCAATGGGATCCTGGCAAAAGTCTGCACTGAACCAAATATTTAGCCTCATCCATGGCATTTCAAATGACAAGTATTACATGGAGAAATTAGAGCTGTTGAGCAGTGGAGCCCATGTTAGCTCCTTTCAGAAATAAAGTATTAGTAATTTTCTTTTCTCCAGGCTCTGTGATCTTTCCTACTCTTCTACTCCACTATTCAGCAATGATTTATTATGCCTTTCTCTGGCCAGGAACTTGTAAGGTTCAAGGGAAATAAAGATGAAAGTCATTGTACCTGACCTCAGCAAACTTGTATCTAGTGATTTAGGCTGGGATTACTGTTCAAAGAAGATATCACAAAAGAAAGATGATTTTTGAGATAGTACACGAAGAGGCATACATGGAGACAACTGCATAGTTCTAACATGGAATAGAACAGGATTGACTTGGACCAAACTGAGCTTAACCATCAATCTGAATCAGTGAAATCATTTTTAGTGAATGGAAATCCCAAACTTCTTATAATATTTATTATTTGAATTGCACCCATTTTATAGATGAGGATTCAAAGAACCACAGGATTTATATAGAGTTACACTATCAAGAGATGACTTTTCTTATTCTAAATGTTGTATCCTTTCCACTGTACTTTCTTACATTGTTCTAAGTTGTCTATGCATGTTTCCCATGTCCTCATCATCTTATCAATTTAAATTTGTGAGGAGAAATTGTGAATTAATAAGTCAAATAATCTTTCAACACATATTATTAAGAAGGTACTATGCCAGACACTGAGGATATCAAGATGAAAACAACACAGTTAATCCTTCTCCTCAATTTTGAACAACAGATAAATAACTTCATATTCCACAGAGCATTATAATGTGGTATTTAAAAACCTAGATTCTTGAAAAGTAATAGACCGAAGAAATATTCAGGAGATAGGAATCAATAAGACACACTAATTGACTGGAAGTTTAATAAATTTACTCTATTTTTCTAGTTTTTATTTCATTGATCTCCACATTTTTTATTTCCCTCCATATACTCATTTTGAGTTTACTTTGCTCTTTTTCTAACTTCTTAAGGTCACTTAAGATGATTGAATACAACCTTTTCTTATTTCTAATTTGAGCATTTACAAATTCAAAAATAGGCAAAGGCCTTGAATAAAAGTCTCAAATGACATACAAATGACCAATAAGCACATGAAATGTTACTTAAAAATTATAGAAATGCAAATCAAAACTCCAGTGAGACACTACTTCACACCCATTAGTTTGGTTATTATAAAAAAAAAATGTGTTAGCAAGAAATTGGAATGCTGGTGCACTGTTGGTGAGAATATAAAATGTTGCAGCCACTATGGAAAACAGTAAGATAGTTTCTCAAAAATTAAACATATGAAACATGTGATCCAGCAATTCCACATCTGTGTGTGTACCCAAAAGACTGAAATCAGAGACTCAAACATATATTTATACTTCAATGTGCAAATTACCAATATCACAACAGCCAAAAAGTGGACATAGTTCAAATTTCCACTGATAGATGAACAGATAAATAAAAGGTAGTGTGTATATGCTAGGAAATATTACTCAGCTTTAAAAATGAATGAGATTCTGATATAACATGGATGAACCTTAAAAACATTATTCTAAGTGAAATAAAGCATACAAAATAGGAAAAATGGGCTTCCCTGGTGGCTCAGACATTAAAGAATCTCCCTGCAATGCAGGAGACCTCCTGCACATACCACAAAAAGGCCATGAGAGGATGTGAGGATTTGGCCTTCTGCAAGCAAGGAGGAAACTTCTCACCAAAAACTAACTCGGCTGCACATTGATCTTGGAATTCCCAACCTCCAGAACTGTGAGAAATAAATCCCTGTTATTTAAGACACCGAGACTGTGGTATTTTGTTATAGTAGCCAAGGACATTAAAACATTGCATCCGCATCCCAGTTTTCTAGCTTTCATTTTATTTCAGTTAAATACTTTTAATTTCTTTTTTTGACCCATTGGTTGTTTGATTTCCAGATTTGTTGGAATTTTCCAGATATTTTTCTACTGTTGATTTGTAAGTCAAGTCCACTCTGGACCAAAGAACTGAGACTTGTCTTATGGAACAAAAAATGGTCTACATTGGTAAATAAAAGAATGTGTGCTTATCAGCAGATAGATGGCAAATTCTATAAATATCTATTTGGTTAAGCTGGTTGATAGTTTCTTCTGTATCTCTACTGACTTCGTGACTATTGTTGTATCATTGTAGCAGTTCATGCTCTCCAGGTGATTCAGTGGTAAAGAATATACCTGCCAATGCAGGAGATGCAGGAGACCAAGGTTCAATCCCGGGGTCAGGAATATCCCCTGGAGCAGGAAATGGCAGCTCACTCCAGTGTTCTTGCCTGGAAAATTCCATGGATAGTGGAGTCTGACAGGATGCAGTCCATGGGGTCACAAAGAATTGGACAGAACTGAGGGACTGAGCACACACACATGCCTACATTACATCAGTTAATGAAAAAGAAGTGCTGACATTTCCAACCACATTTATAAATTTCTCCTTTCTCAATTTATTTCTTCTATTTCTCTATTCTGTATTCTTTAACGTCTATATTTCTGCTAATTTTTGCTTTGTGTATTTTGAATATCTGCTGTGAGATACATACACACCTAGATTTGTTATGTGTTCATAAAAGGTCACCTTTTATCATTATAAAATGTCACTTTTATCTCTGATAGTAGTCAGTGCTCAGAAATTTATTCTGTTTAGTATTAATGTAGCCCATCACAGCTTTCTTATAGTTAGTAGATCATGGAATACCTTACTTCATCCTTTAGTTATTTTTTTAGAAATACTTTGTCTTTGGAATAGTTCTAGATTTACAGAAAAAAATTAGATTCTGGGACTCCAGTTACAGAGTACATGTGTTAGACAGTTGATATTATTCTCAAGTGACTTAGACTTTGTTTTTGTTTATTATTTCCCTCCTATTTATTCTGAATAGTTTTTGATGCTGTGTTTCAAGTTTACTGATTTTTTTCTTCTAAAGTATTTGTTTTAAGAGCAGTCAGTGAAAACCTTATTTCAGATATCTTATTTTCCATCTCTAGAGTATTAGTTTTTTAAATCTTTCTCCCATTTCTTTCCTCTTTTGATTCACATTTCTTTAAAAGCTTGAGCATATTTATAAAGGTCTTTTAAGGTCTCTCTATACTACTTGTTTCATCTCTGTTATTTATGGGCCTGTTTTTCTATCGTCTCCTATTTTTCTTCCTAGTTATAGGTCACGATTCCTTGCTTCTGCACATGTCACACACTTCCTGACTAGATTCACACTGTGAATGTTAACATGGTGGAGTGGTAAATTTTGGTGTAGTCTATGAGAGAGTTTCGAATTTTGTTGCAGCGAGCAATTATGCTGTCTGCTCAATAATTTGTTCCTTCTGAGTATGTTTTCAAGATATTTTCCGGGTAATCCATGGCAGACTTACTCATCGGTAGAATTTATAACACTACTAAGACATCACTCTTCTAGGGTTTCTAATAACCATCCCATATATTTAACACATTCTCTCTATTCTGAGTGTAAAAGTCAAATGATTCTTGGTCCTGTGTGACTCTGGGAATTAGTCCACTTACAGCTCTCAGCAAAGTTTTCTTCTCTCAGAAGCTGTCTTATGTTCATACTTGTGAAATTTCACCCAATATATTCACAGACTGGTGTTCAGTCAAAGTCTCAAGAGGACTCCTACGCTGACCTCTTTGCTAAGTTCACTTCTCTCCAGGATTCTGTCCTGAAACTTCTATTCACTTAGGTCTCCCCAAACTCCAAACATCTGTCTCTTCAACCAACCAGACCACTATTCTCAGTTTGGGTTCCCCCTGCCTGCACTACACACTGAAAATGACCTCTGGGCAGAAAGCTGGGGCAGGTTTGTATGCCTTCATCTTGTATGTGTCTCTTCTCTCAGGGACTCTGAGTCCTATGATGCCTGTTGTCCAGCGTCTGAAAACAGTAATATTTTTGTCTAGTTTTCCTAGTTCAAGTTTGGACCATTAGTCTCATGGATGTAGAGAGAAAGACAGAAAAAGAGGCGGAGAATTCACTCTGAAAATAGATTGTCAGTGGGAGTAAGCCTTGAGGAAGCATAAATCACATGACCAGAAGCCAAATACAGTTTGGTCAGCAACGGGAGGTATGACGGGGCACGGTACCCAAGAACAAATATTATAGTGTACCCTAGCAGATGCCGGGTCTACAATGAAGCCAACTCATATCAGTCTCCTTCTCCTACACTCTTCCAGTGTCATGACTTTACAAAAGGTCCCTTTTAACACCAGTGATAAAGGAGAAAGGGAGGAAAATGAAGGGGGAGAAACGAAAAATGACAGAACAAGGCTCCAAGTGACTAAGAAAGTATAGATGAAAAATATCAAGGTTTCTGCTACTGAATGAAAGAAACTAGGTTCAGTCGTAGAAAAAGAAAATTACTTTCTCCCCCTACAGCAGTTTCTTAGGAGGACACTGCAGTATCCCTTATAATAATTACCAACTCCCCTCTTGCTCATTGTTTGCTGATGGCTTTAGGCGTGCTCGCCTTGCATTCTCAAGTGTACTATAAGTCTCTCAAAGACAATATTTTTTAATACTTATTTTTTTTTAATATCCCACAGCATGTGGCACAGAACTGAGACTATAGGAGGGGAAATTTAACAGGCACATGGAGGTTTACCTGAAGATCACCTGCCTGTTTTTCTGAATAATTCTTCCTGAAGATTGCCTCAGAGCTTATGATCATCTCTTCTTTCTTCTCCTGTTAGGAGAAACCAGTCCTACTCATGAGATGTTTCCTAGACATCCCTCGTTGCCAACATTTTCTCCCATTGTCACACAATGTATGAGACAGTTTTTCCCAATATTTTGTTCAGAAAAATATGATCACTATATTTTAAATCATTATGACAGCAAGAAATATTCAACCTTTGTTGTCTCTCATTTTTCACATACAACTTTGAGTGCAACTCCTCCATGAATCTCCCACTAGATAAGCATTATATTATTTGTCAAGTAAAAAGATAAAAGGCTGTTTAAAAATATTTTCCCATTTTCTTTTCAAAAAAAATTTTTAAAGCAAAAAATGTGCTCAATTGTGTTATACAGCAATGATACCCCACAAAATATTCGGATTGTTGGGACAAAGATATGGCAAGTCTTAGTGAGAATATGATTTTATTTGAAATACCTGATTGCATCTTATGTTTTTAATTGCAAATAAAAACCATGTCACTGGGGCCTCTCCAGGAGAAAACAAAAGTGAAAAAATATCTATTGACAAGGAGCTAGGTGTTAAGAAAAGGGAACAGCTCAAATCTGCTTGATTTACACTGGCAAGAATCAGCAGGAGTTGCAGAATTAATTATGCTAAAAAAAATAGTGACTGACCTTTGGTAAGTGAACTTTGCTTAAAAATAAAAATTTTAAAAGCACCTATTCTTCTGGGTTTCAGATGCATGGTCAAAGAAGGGGCTAAGCAGTCTTTGGGAGCCCATGGTTACCATAGAAACATTTATGAGTTGATCTTTCTCTGCTGAGAGGTGCTTTGCATACAGGCTATCTAAGGTGAGGCAAATCCCCAAGGGACAGATTCACTCAATGCCAATTAATTATAACAGTGTGGAAGAATCAGAAAAATAGGAAGGGGGTAGGAAAGCACAGAAAAATGGTTATTGCATTATGAAAATGCTAGTTTCATATATTTACATCATGGTTGCCTTAACCATGGTAAAGATACAGATCTGTTTTCACCACATGGCATGTTGGTTTGCAAATTTGATTTTACAGATCATTTACTGAATGTTTGCCTTGAACAACAGATCTAATCTCTCTGAGCTTTAATTATCTCATCTGCAAAATGGAGCTATGGGTGCTAACTTGCAGATTAAGAGATTTAAAAGAGAAAATATATGCAAAATATCACACATATTTCTGAAACTATTCCAAATGCTCAAAAGATTTGGTTAGGGAACCCCTGAAACTACCCTCTTTGGCCAGGCAGGATGACCACTTGTATGAGTTTTCTCACAACAGGAAGTCCCAGGAAGGAACATGGTATGCTGTGTTAGTTTTGCTGCCCCCAAAACTAACTGGAGAAATTCAAGAGAGGCCAAAAAGAGGGAGGAAACATTAGCTCATGATACATCTCAACACTATTTGCAATAGCTAGGACGTAGAAGCAACCTAGATATGCATTGACAGATGCATGGATAAAGAAGTTGTGGTACATATATACAATGGGATACTAGCCACAGAAAGGAACCCATTTGAGTCTGTTTTAATGAGGTGGATGAACCTAGAGCCTGTTTTACTAACTGAAGTAAGTCAGAAAGGGAAAAATAAATATCATATATTAATACATACATATGGAATCTAGCAAAGAGTCGGATACGACTGAGTGACTGAACTGAACTGAACTGAATGGAATCTAGAAAAATGATATTGATGAACCTATTTGCAGGGAAGGAACAAAGATGCAGACGTAGAGAACAGGTTTGTGGACACAGTGCAGGAAGGAGCAGGTGGGACAAATTGAGAGCAGCATTGAAACATGTACTACCATATGTAAAATAGATAGCTAATAGAAAGTTGCTGTATAACACAGGGAGCGCAACCCAGTGCTCCATGACAACTTAGAGGGGTGGGATGGGGTCCGGGGTTAGAGGGAAGTTTAAGAGGGAGGGGACATATGTATACTTATGACTGATTTACGCTGTTGTATGGCAGAAACCAATAGAACATTGTAGAGCAATTGTCCTCCAATTAAAAATAAATTTAAAAACAAAACAAAAACAAATGGAACTTTCAGGAGGAAGGGGACCCCAGCTTACCAACCTCCCAGAATCCTATGTGCTGAAACCCAACTTGATTGAAAGACGTGCATGCCACCAGGTAGCCCCTGAGTCAGACCAAATATGGGTCAAGAAAGATAACTGACCAGAGACAACTGGAAACAACCCGTTACCATAAAACCTGAGACTGTGAGCCACGTAGCAGAGCAATTCTCTTGGGATCCTTACCCTACTGCTCTCTGCCAGCGAGTCTCTTCCCAATAAAGTCTTTTGCTTTGTCAGTATGTGTGCTTCCTCAGATAATACATTTCCAAATGTTAGACAAAAGCCCATTCTCGGGCCCTGGAAGGGGTTCCATTTCCTACAATTTAAATTCTTTTCTGTATCTTGCTGGATTCTATAAGACTTAGCATACTCCTAGAGAAAAGGAAATATGGTCAGTCTCCATATTCCATTCTTTTATTTATTTATTTATTTTTTCCCCTCCCTTTTGTTGTTTTTGCCATACAATGCCGTGATATCACCATGGGTTTACATATGCTCCCCCTCCAGAAACCCCTCCCTCCCCCCTCCCTCCTCCCTCCCAATTCCCTCCCCCTGGGTCATCCCGGTGCATCAGCCCCGAGCATCAACCCTGGGCTGGCAATTGATTTCACATATGATAATTAACATGTTTCAATGTCATTCTCCCATATCATCCCACCCTTTCCCTCATTCACAGAGTCCACGAGTCTATTCTATACATCTGCGTTCCTTTTGCTGTCTCGCATGTTGGGTTCTCGTTACTGTCTTTCTAAATTCCATATATATGTGTTAATATAGTGTATTGTTGTTTTTGCTTCTGGCTTACTTCACTCTGGATAATGGGCTCCAGTTAGGTCCATCTGAGTAGAATTGATTCAAATGAATTTTTTTTTTTTTAATGCTGAGTAATATTCCATTGTGTATATGTACCACAGCTTTCTTATCCATTCATCAGTTGATGGGCATCTAGGTTGCTTCCATGTCCTGGCTATTGTAAACAATGCAGTGATGAACATTGGGGTACAGGTGGCTCTTCCATATTCCATTCTTATTTATAAATTTCAAATATTCCTAAAACTATTGAAACCATTAGGTTTCTCTATTGCCTTTTCACCTATTTATATAGAGTATTTAAATCAATATAAAGAGATAATGATAGTTGAGAAACAAGATGTCTTACTTAAGAAAACATCCTGTGCACAGAAGAGCAACTTTCCAAATAATTTTATACAACAGATAGATCAGTCATTAAAACATTGTTGTTGTTCAGTCGCTAATTTATGTCTGACTCTTTTGTGACCCCAAGGACTGTAGCCTGCTAGGCTCCTCTGTCAAATATAGGTTGAGTATAATTGAATCTCTTTGATGATTCAGAGGTTAAAAGTTTCTTTAGGGCTTAGGTTTGGGAATATCCATTTCACAGAAGAGTTGAAGTGCCAATTAACCAGGTTGGCTTGATAAGGTGGCTAGAGGAGGTGACCTTATAAATATCTTTTGAGAATGTGTTCTCCATAAACAGGTTGCGATCAGGCAATATGTAAAACACTGAGAAAATAAATCAGGCTAGTCTGAGTCCAAGATGAGCTCATTAGAGTGGAAGAAGGAAACACGAAACATATCTTAGCATAAAAATAATTTTAAGTGGAATTATAAGCAGAATTACAGAGAGAAACAGAGGCACAGAAAAGAGACATATTAATCTAGCTTGCAATGGACACCAAGAAAAGTCACATTAATCTTCCTAAGGCACAGTCTGATAAACAAGATGACAGCCCTGCTCAAAATTTTTCAGTTACCCTCCAAATCTAAGAATGAAGATAGTAAAATGATACTCTTTAGCCTGACTTGGAAAGTTTATTCCTTTACAATCAAGATATCAGCTACTTCTTCAGCCTTTTCTCCTATAACACTCCTAAAGAATTCTCCATAAAGGTGTTCCAAGCTCACCTCATATTCTCTTAAAGAAGCATCAAGCTACCTAACATCCAGAATTTCTGTGACACCAATTCCCACCTTTACTAAAGGCATAAGTATGATAGGGCTTAGATAGAAGCAACAGTCACCCCTTTTAGACAATAGCCTACCAAGCTCCTCTGTCCATCGGATTTTTCAGGCAGGAATACTGGAGCAGGTTGCCATTTTTCTCCTCCAGAGGATGTTCCCAACTCAGGAATCAGACCCACATCTCCTGTGTCTCCTTCATTGGCAGGCAGATTCTTTACTTGTTGAGCCATCGGGGAAGCCCAGGTGTCCAGCAGAAGCAAGGACAGATAGTGGGAAACAATCAAGACTGTCAAGCATCTCCATCACTGCTTTGACCAGATGACATGCAAATTCTCATCTTTTATTGTGTTTAATGGTGAAGCATACATTAGGCTGTATTAATTTATGGATATGACATTTAGACCACCTTAGCTCAATCCCTTTCTCATGATAACTTTTTCCTAAATCAACCCCTGCTGATAATTACGATTCCTATATTCTGTTGTTGCTCAGTCACTAAGTTGTATCTGACTCTTAGTGACGTCATGGACTGCAGCATTCTAGGCTTCCCTGTCCTACACTATCTCTCAGAGTTTGCTCAAACTCATGTCCACTGAGTCGATGATGCCATCCAACCATCTCATCCTCTGTTGTCCTCTTCTCACCCTCAGTCTTTCCCAGCATCGGGGTTTTTTCCAATGAGTTGGCTCTTTGTATCAGGTGATAAAAGTATTGGAGCTTCAGCATCAGTCCTTCCAGTGAATATTCAGGGTTGATTCCCATATAGATGTCCCTACAAGTTATAAGCAGAGAGACAGCGATCATTCTCTCTTTGTGATCACATAGAAAGTCTACTTTTTTCAACCTCCAGCAGAGTTAGCCTGAGCTAATATGAATGAATTCAGGCCAATGGGGCATGGCAGAAATGATATAAGTAGGCCTAGCTATTTACACATCCCGTTATCAAGACCTCCAAGCCCCTCTTAACTGTTTGTCCAACTCTGAAGGCCACGTGTTTCAGATGGCATGGCTCCAAGATACAGGAAGGTTATCTAACTTATACCAGACTTAGGATGAGCAAAAACAGACACAGTCAAACCACCATATCAGCTAGTATTAAGTACTCTGACTAGCACATCCAGTAAGTGTATCTGTTCCTTACTTTAAATTTTTCTGTTTTGGTTCTTTTCTTCTTAGTATGCTGAATCGTTCTTGTTCTACAAGAATGAGCTCAATCTTCACCAATTTACTAAGCTTTCTGTCCTTTAGCATTCATTTCCCCACAACCTTTACTATGTGTCATTCATCTCACATATAAAATTGCTGCATCTAAAGAAAAATAGAGTATTACTTTCTAAACTATACACCGTGACACATATGGTAACTGAAAGTATTTGTATGGCACATGGATGAGGTTGTTTTTGCATGATGATAAATCACTCAAAGAATATTAGCTACCCCCAGGACCTGCTCAGCTGCTTGGAGGTCAGAAAGTATTAATAACTCAAGGAATTTATTGTCTATTCATATTATACCATCATGCCATGGTACACTGGTTGGGAAGTTTTGAAAGAAAAGAAGCCTACTCAGAGTCCTACATAGTAGAATTATCTTTGAGCTATCACCATGCTATAGAATCTGAGCTACATTTTTCTTAGGGTCTTCTTACTATGTATTATACTATCATGTGAAGAGCATTTATTATATTATTTATATAATAGATCATAGGTCTCGTTAATCTTCATAGCATCAAGAAGTAGTGTTCATCATTTGTAATCAGCATATAAAGAAACTGAAGCTCAGAGAGGTTGAGTAATTTGCACAAGTGCAGTTTATCACTAAAACTCAAGTGAGGCTAGCTCCAAAGTCATTTTTGCCTCTGTGAAGAGACTCTTCTTTATTACTAAACCTAAACCAGAGTGTTTGTACAAACCAAGCTTCACAGATGATGATATATAAAGTAGAAACCCAACTTTTGCCTTTATAATGGGAAATGTATTACCAAACAAATTAGAATATTGATTTCAATTCCTTATTGCATTCTCATATCTCAATTCTCAGATTAAAAACTCGAGTTCACATAAACATGGTTGAGATATAATATTCTGAAGGTGTAAGTTACACTGTAGTGTAGATTTGCCTGTAAATTTCAGTACAAGGGACCAAGGTTAGAGTTGAGAAACAGAGTCTTAGAGTGTACAGTATCATAACTGAATAGTCCATCCTGTACCAAGTTGGCATTCTAGGGCAAAGCATAAAGAAGGAGCCCTAGGAGAAAGCCAAAGAGAAAGGAGGCAAAAAAAAAAAAAAATGATGAAGAGGGAAAGTTCAAAATAGTGTAGAAAGCCACTTATGAAATAAATCTGAAGACAGAAGATAAGCAGCTAAATTGGTGGGAAAGAGCCAGGTAGGAATCTCTGAGAAGACATAGCTAGCATCACAATTTCTTTGTTTCAGAAAATTGAGCATGGGAACAAAAAGCATCAGCAGAGAGAGGTGTAGGGTGCACAAAACCTTAGTAAATACAAAGAAAGGAAAGTTACTGTGTTAGAGCCACCAAGTTAGCTTAATAGAGCCTTCCCAGGATAGAAAGGACTGAAATACACGTCAGAATATACAGTGCTAATAACTCATCTTCCAGTAACATTATCTATCTGTCAATATGATAGAACTATGCAGATTATCTGGTCTTACATTTTGAGTTCCTATCTTCAGCATAGCCCCACTCTGCTTGTTCCCTGAACAAATGAAAGAGGACTTGAAAAACAAGAGCCTAGTCATGTACTATTTAGCCTTTTGGGCATTCATTTCACCTTTATTTGGTAAAGCACAGTGATTTTTCCTTTGGGAACCACCATCTGGTTGGGAAAGAATTCACTCTTTGATTTAAGGGATGTGTAATACCAAGCCTCAGAAAATGAGTATATCCTATTCCCCTGCCCTAAGAGATGGATTCAAAGCTGGATACCTAATTCAAGTTGAACATTTAAAACTTTAACAGGGATCTTTTGTGAAATTATTGAGAATAAAACATTTTATTTCTATTGCTATGCTAGACTGAGAGAATTTAGGTCTAGAATTGGTTGGGATGTTTTGCCACCATGGGAGAAAAACCTGCCTAAGAGTGAAATGGGGAAAAAACTATTTCATCTTCTAAGTTTGAAAATACCCGATGCTAGTTCCCCTTGACTTTCAGTTTTGTGAACAATTAACTAGCTGAGGCTCTCAGGTGAATTTGAGCAAAGGTAGAAACACTCTGGCTCTTTCAGGTTGTCATTCATACTCTGAATCAAATTGACCATGGAACTATACTGAAAAATGTCTTTGACATTATTCTCAGCTTGACTAAACTTTAGAAATGTTTCTTCCTTACTCCAGGCCCCTGACTTCCCTTTTCTTAGAACATTACTTTAGAAAACTTACAGTTGTAAATTCTTCCTCTACACTTTTGAGATGTAAATCACCTTTAAGTCTCTTGCCAGTTTTATAACCCAGATATACCTTTCTCAAGGACCCAGGAGTCATATCTTTGAAATAAAATTATCAAGAAAGATAATCCCCTATCTACCAGTCTCTTTGAGAACTTGGTGGTCTAACTTTGATAAGTGTCAATTATCAAATGCAGATGACTCAGTCACATTGACCAATTCTTCCCCACCGATATCATCTACTAACTTTACACTAGCTCACCCAGGAATGTAAAAACTCTCTAGCATTTAGTTTCAGTGGAATTGAGATCAAATTCTCTCTCCTGTTGCAAGTTTTGCATAAGACTGTATTGCCTGTTTACTCTTAATGCAGTGTTTGACATTATCTTACATTGGCCTTTTTATATAAGAAAATGCATTCCTTTATTTAATACAGTTGAGTCACATTTTTCTGTTATTGTAGCCAAAATTAATTGATGCAAAGATTATTATTTTCTTCCCTAAATGATATAATTTTAAAGAATTTGGAGCTCTTAACCACCTATGTAATCTTTTACTAGACTTTTTGCTTAATTCTTTTATTTCTATCCCCTATGACCTCAGAGTCCGAAATGCAACACTTGGATGCAAACTCAAAAATGACAGAATGATCTCTGTTCATTTCCAAGGCAAACCATTCAATATCATAGTAACCCAAGCCTATGCCCCAACCAGTAACACTGAAGAAGCTAAAGTTGAACAGTTCTATGAAGAACTACAAGACCTTTTAGAACTAAAACCCAAAATGATGTCCTTTTTATTATAGGGGACTGGAATGCGAAAGTAGGAAGTTAGGAAACACCTGGAATAACAGGCAAATTTGGCCTTGAAGTACAGAATGAAGTAAGGCAAAAGCTAATAGAGTTTTGCTAAGAGAACGCACTGGTCATAGCAAACACCCTCTTCCAACAACACAAGAGAAGATTTTATGAATGGACATTACCAGATGGTCAACACCAAAATCAGATTGGTTATATTCTCTGCAGCCAAAGATGGAGAAGCTCTATACAGTCAGCAAAAACAAGACCAGGAGCTGACTGTGGCTCAGATCATGAACTCCTTATTGCCAAATTCAGACTTAAATTTTAAAAAGTAGGGGAAACCACTAGACCATTCATGTATGACCATTCAAATAAAATCCCTTATGATTATACAGTGGAAGTGAGAAACAGATTTAAGGGAGTAGATCTGATAGACAGAGTGCCTGATGAACTATGGATGGAGGTTCATGACACTGTACAGGAGACAGGGATTAAGACCATCCACAAGGAAAAGAAATGCAAAAAAGCAAAATGTCTGTCTGAGAAGGTCTTACAAATAGCTGTGAAAAGAAGAGAAGTGAAACGCAAAGGAGAAAAGGAAAGATATTCCCATCTGAATGCAGAGTTCCAAAGAATAGCAAGGAGAGATAAGAAAGCTTTCCTCAGCTATCAATGCAAAGAAATAGAGGAAAACAACAGAATGGGAAAGACTGGAGATTTCTTCAAGAAAATTAGAGATACCAAGGGAACATTTCATGCAAAGATGAGCTCAATAAAGGATAGAAATGGTATGGACCTAACAGAAGCAGAAGATATTAAGACGAGGTGGCAAGAATACACAGAAGAACTGCACAAAAAAGATCTTCACAACCCAGAGAATCACGATGGTGTGATCACTCACCTAGAGCCAGACATCCTGGAATGTGAAATCAAGTGGGACTTAGGAAGCATCACTACGAACAAAGCTAGTGGAGGTGATGAAATTTCAGTTGAGCTATTTCAAATCCTGAAAGATGATGTTATGAAAGTGCTGTATTCAATATGCCAGCAAATTTGGAAAACTTAGCAGTGGCCACAGGACTGGAAAAGGTCAGTTTTGATTCCAATCCCAAAGAAAGGCAATGCCAAAGAATACTCAAACTATCACACAATTGCACTCATCTCACACGCTAGTAAAGTAATGCTCAAAATTCTCCAAGCCAGACTTCAGCAATATGTGAACTGTGAACTTCCAGATGTTCAAGCTGGTTTTAGAAAAGGCAAAGGAACCAGAGATCAAATTGCCAACATCCACTGGATCATGGAAAAAGCAAGAGAATTTCAGAAAACATCTACTTCTGCTTTATTGACTATGCCAAAGCCTTTGACTGTGTGGATCACAATAAACTGTGGAAAATTCTGAAAAGAGATGGGAATACCAGACCACCTGACCTGTCTCTTGAGAAACCTGTATGCAGGTCAGGAAGCAACAGTTAGAACTAGACATGGAACAACAGACTGGTTCCAGGTAGGAAAAGGAGTATGTCAAGGCTGTATATTGTCACCCTGCTTATTTAACTTCTATGCAGAGTACATTATGAGAAACACTGGGCTGGAAGATGCACAAGCTGGAATCAAGATTGATGGGAGAAACATCAATAACCTCAGATATGCATATGACACCACCCTTATGGCAGAAAGTGAAGAGGAACTAAAGGGCCTCTTGATGAAAGTGAAAGAGGAGAGTGAAAAAGTTGGCTTAAAGCTCAACATTCAGAAAACCAAGATCATGGCATCTGGTCCCATCACTTCATGGGAAATAGATGGGGAAACAGTGGAAACAGTGTCAGACTTTACTTTTTTGTGCTCCAAAATCACTGTAGATGGTGATTGCTGCCATTAAATTAAAAGACGCTTACTCTTGGGAAGGAAAGTTATGACCAACCTAGTTAGCATATTGAAAAGCAGAGACATTACTTCACCACAAAAGATCTGTCTAGTCAAGGCTATGGTTTTTCCAGTAGTCATGTATGGATGTGAGGGTTGGATGGTGAAGAAAGCTGAGTGCCAAAGAATTGATGCTTTTGAACTGTGGTGTTGGAGAAGACTCTTGAGAGTCCCTTGGACTGCAAGGAGATCCAACCAGTCCATCCTAAAGGAGATCAGTCCTGGGTGTTCATTGGAAGGACTGATGTTGAAGCTGAAACTCCAATACTTTGGCCACCTCATGCATAGAGTTGACTCACTGGAAAGACCCTAATGGTGGGAAGGATTGGGGGCAGGAGGAGAAGGGGATGACAGAGGATGAGATGGCTGGATGGCATCACCGACTCTGTGGACATGGGTTTGGGTAGACTCCGGGAGTTGGTGATGGACAGGGAGGCCTGGCGTGCTGCAATTCATGGTGACGCAAAGAGTCAGACACGACTGAGTGACTGAACTGAACTAAACTAAACTGATGGCCTCAGAGTACCTTGCTAAATTGGACTTCTTACATTATCTTGAGCATTTGTCAATGTTTTTCCCATATCAAAGCCATATGATATATATTTACCCTAATTACTAAAATAAAATATTTTGGTATTTCCTCAATCTCCTTTGAATTCTTCTATTGTTCCTTTACTCCTAAAATAAAAGAAGAAGAAGAAAGAGGAGGGGAAAGGAAGGAGAGGGAGAGGAGAACAAAGAGAAAGAAGTTGTGAAGGCAAGGGAGAAGTTGTGACAAGAGAGGGTGGGAGAATACTCATTGTATGTCAATAGATCAGCAGTATGCTCTCCCATGAGTCTTAGTGCTGTCTCAGGGGAAAGAGGAGTCTTCTACTCTAAAATGAATTATGTCCCTGAATAAGGTAAGGGGCAGATACAGAGGACTGTCTCCAAGTTGGCTAGAGATGAGGGAACTAATGAAGTAAAAGCAAGGCATTCTACGAGATACATTTGTAAATAACCACATCCTGAAGACATTATTCAAGACTACTGGTATCCGAATTGTGGCTAGCCCAGCTCCACATCCATGGTTACTCAACTTATTTTTGCCCCACATCTCCCACATGTTGCTTTTCAAATGTTTGTAACCTTGGCCTCTCTCCTCCACTCTAGGTAACTGACATTTTTTCACATTAAAGATGTCACATTTGTCATGTGAAAAAGGTTCACTTCCCTTCCTCTTACCTCCTAATGAGTGCCTCTGTATTTCCTTTCCTAAAATGAGCTCAAAAATAGCACTTTCCTTCAAGAGGTCTAAACCTAACAAAATGTGCTTGCAGCTACTGTGTTTTCTATTGGTTTTATAGGAAGAAAAGTCTCCTTTGATCAAAAATGTATCTCTAATAAAGAGATTAAAATTGCAAAAATCTCTCTCCATGTAAAGTACATTATCCAAAACAAATATCTTCTGGAATATTATTTAACAGAAAGCATATTTTAAAATTGATTTAAAGAAATGGAATCCACCTTGGGAAATTACACCCATCTCCTGTCAGCCTTGTTAATATTAATTCATCTCACATTAACAATGTGACAAGGTCTCAGCAGACATTTTCAGTGATGTGATCATAACTAGAATGACACTAGATAAAGAATCTAGACTTCAGTTGGGCCTTGAATTGTGAGAATGTCGGAGTAAGGGTAAGGAAGCAAGGGAGGGCAGTGAAGAATAGCTTTGGAGAGCACAAAGGTCTTGAAGCAGAATGAGGTCCACATTGTAAATTTTGTGATTGAACCTGGAGCTAAGCCTGTCTGGAGACAGAGAAAGAAGTCAGATACCAAGTCAGAGTCAGGATTCATTTCTACAAGAATCTATTGAACTGCTATGTAACAAGTTGCCTATTAGTCACTAAGGTTATAAAATGAATCAGTCATGGCTTCTAGCTCTGCACCTCATTAGATTCCAGTAGAAATGGGTTTTCTCACTATTCACAAAAAAACTTTCATATACATTATATTTGGTTTTCACAATATTCCTAGAAGAGAGTCAGAGTAGGTATTAACATGTCTGCTTCACAAGCAAATCAACGGAGGTGTAGAGAAATTAAAAGATTCGCCCAAACAAGGAAGCAGCAAAGCTGAACTACAAGCTCAGGTCTTCTGAATTCAAATCTGATCTTCTTTTTTTGGATTTTACATGATATTGTGTTTATAAAGCTTTTACCACCAGACTAATGTCCCCCAAACAATAGCTTATAAGCCATCATTTAGTCAGTCAAATATTTCAAATATAATGTGGAAGGCATTTATTCATGAAGCATATGTACAGAAGCAGATGTTACTCATAATGCTCATCCTACCAATAAGAGAGAAATAAGATGATTATACCACCCTATTAGGAACAATTTATTTCCAAAGCACTCTCAAATGTATCAATATTTGGTTCTCTGAATTTATGTGAGAGGCTCAGCATAAATTATTATCTCTGTAGTATAGGTGAAGAACAAAGGCAAAGAGAAGGCTTTTTGCCAAAAGTCACTCATTTAATTAATTACACTAAACAAGGACCTAAAGCCTAGATGTACCTATTTTCAGTCTAAAGCTCTGCTGGCTAAAACTCTCTGCTAAAAGGAGGATGAGCAATTCATACAAGAGTGGGTGACCTGAAGCATTTAATTCTCTAAGTGTTAGTTTTTTTCATCAAATGGGGACAATATTTGGTGATTTCTTATTACTAGTTATCTGAGTTCTTTTTTTCCCGCTAAATTATACGCTTTTAAGAGCAGGATACAAATTTCCTTCGGCTCTGTTTAACCCCAGCATCTCGTGAGTATCTTGTGCACAGAGGCACTAATGTCTGGTTAACAATATGGATTGAATTAAACAGCACTGAAACATTCAGGTGCTCTGAATGTTCATTTATTTTGAAATACTATAAATAAAGAAGAGTTCCAATAACATTAATTTAGGGGACTGAAAGATGGATTTAGGGGTGGAAGAGTAAGCATTACCTGGCTTACTAATACTAAATTACTAATGACTGTAAAAGTACTGTGGCATAATAGAAATTCCTAAATCTTTTAAATTATGTGGACATGAACTTGGGTTAATTTTTTGATGTTCAGTTTCTTCACCTGTGAAATGAGGGACACTATATTACCAGAAGATTAAAATGACACAAGGTCATATTAGTAAAAAAGATTTTAGACACAGGATGCCAAGATTTATCGTTTACCATCCATTCCCTTTAAGATTCTGGTAATGAAAAACACACAACTAGCAAAACCTGTATAAACCTCCACAACACAATCCTTACAATGTCATTTGTACTCCATTTTCAGGCAACAGCAGGCGTCCTCAGGAATTCAGGGACTACACTTTCTAGACTACCACAACACACCCAGCCTCAGGTCTCCTGAGATCTCCATTCAACTCTCCAAATGTAACTGTGACGTAAGTCTTCATCAGAGGATTAAGTACCCTAGATCATCTACCATCACATCCTCTTGCTATTCTAAATGACTCCCTTCTCGAAGTTGGACTAAAGGTCAGAGAAATGTTCATCTTACTTTCCTCTGCCTCATTGTAACTGTGTCTCCAATCTTCCTTCTCAAAACCCAGCTCCTTTGAAGAATATCTCTTCATTTTCCCATTTGATACCCATCCATGTGCTGACCAGCCACTTCCCTTAATTTATAGTTGACTTCACACCTGGTTTACTTTCTTCTCTGTCACTAACTTCTCTCTTTACATTTGGAAACTTCAAAAACAATATAAATTATCTATAAAAGGTCCTGGTCAAGTTCTTTGACCTGATTCACTCTATTACCACATCCCACTTCAGCCATCCACTGCCATGTGAACATTCTCAAACATGTATGTACCAATGACTGCCCTCCCTCCATCAACTGAAATACCCACTCTTCACACAATCCATTATATATTTTGAACTCATCCTCTGTAGTAATTAACTGAAACTTTCCTTTTCCCCCACCGGAACCTTGAATCATACCAAACTGGCAAAACTACAAGCCTACTTAGATCTTCTAGCTGTGTCTTCACCTGAGTGGCTGAAATTTGTTGGGGAAAATACATCATTACTGACCAAACTCACTTCAAATTTATGGATATAAGTCTCAAATGAACATTCAGCATTATCAGTGTCTGCTGTGCTCCTCTCATGAATCTAGTTCCCCCACTTTGCGGCATCACTTTTTTCTGCCTTCTTTCTTCTCAAATACCCAATAAATCTCCCACTTCATTGTCTTGAAATGATTTGCAAATTTTTTCCCCCTATTTTGGCTTCTCTGTGCATCATGTTGGATCCCAGTTCCCCAGACCAAGGATAGAACCCATGCCCCACTCTGCAGTGGAAGTGCAGAGTCCCACCAAGGGACTTGCTGACCACCAAGGGAACCCCAACTTGCAGATTTTTATAGAGTAGATAGACACTAACAAACAAGTACCTAAATTTTTTGCTTCATTATTTCTACCTGGATCTGCCTCTTTTCCTGTTAAAATGAAGAAAACATCCCCACTCCTATTAAACCCCCTTCTCAGTGTGCTTTAGATCCCATCTCCTCTCACCGTTTCCAGCTCCTTACCTCAATTATCTCCCATCTCTACAGCATTATTGATTTCTTCTTTTACACTAGCTCATTCCCAGCAGAACGCAAGTGTGCCTTAAAATCTCCCATCAAAAAATTATTTTTACCCCGCATTTCCTCTAACCTCTCTTCCATTATCTTGCTTCTCATAGCACAATTCTTTTTTGTTTTAAATTGAAATACAGTTGACTTAATGTTTAAGGTGTACAACAAAGTGACTGAGTTATACATACACATATGCATGTTTTCTTTTTCAGATTCTTTTCCATTATATCTTATTACAAGATATTGAATATAGTTCCCTGGGCTATATGGTAAGTCCTTGTTGTTTATATATTTTATATATAGCAGTGTGTATCTCTTAATTCAAAATTCCTAATTTATCCCTCCCCACCCCTTCCCCTTTGTTTACCATGAGTTTGTTTTCTACGTCCAGCATAACTCTTAAAAAGAGACATCTATACTCGCCGTCTCTACTTGCTCATCTATCCTCTATTTCCTCCATAAAGTCTTATTCAAATCAGACTTTCATTCCCATGACTCCACTGAAATGACACTCATCAAAGACTGTATGACCAATATCTTACCACAACTGATCATCAATTCTCTGACCTCATCTTACTCAAATTCTCAGGAGAATTTGCGACATTTGAACTCACTTTCTCTTGGAACATTTCCTTCTCTAGACCAGAAGTTATGGACTATATACATTGTGTTCCCCAAATCTATAAGTTGAAGCCCTTTCCCCAATGGAACTGTGTTTGTAAATGGAGCCTTTAAGAAGGTAAGTAAAAATTTTTAAATTAGATAATAAAGATAGGGGTTATAATCCTATAGGATTGATGTCCTTTTGAGAAGAGGAAAAGACTCCAGAAACGTGCTCACTGAGAAAAAATCATGTGAAGAGACAACAAAAAGGCAGTCATCTACAAGCTAAGGAGAAAGCCCTCAGAAGAAACTAAACTTTCTAACACCTTGATTTTAGACTTCCGGATTCAAGTACTGTGAGAAAGTGAATTTCTGTTGTTTAAGCTACCCAACCAGTGGTATTTTGTCATGGCAGACCTAGCAAATAAATACACTAGATTATCTACTTGTGTGTATATTCAAAATGAAAATTCTCTATATCAAAAGATCATTTTTTAAAAAGATCCTCTACATATGAATGACTTTCAAATTATTGTCTGTAGGCTCAGCCTTTTCTGTGACCTCTAGCATCTCATATACAACTACCTTAAACTTCTCTATTTGAATATATAATAGAAATTTTAAGCATAATATGATTGAAACAGAACAATGACTTATTTCCTAACATCTGCTCCCCTTCTAAGCCTTCCCTATCTTAGAATGTAATATGACTATCCACCAAGTCACTTAGCCCAAGTCCAAGGAATATCTTTGAGTCCTTTTTCACTCACCACTCATTTATTGTTCAATAACAACACCACTGACTCATCTTCAAAAATATATCCAAAATCTGCCTACTTCTATTCATCCTTACTGCTAATCCAGCAAATGTGTTACACGGCCAAGATTACTACATTAGTCTCTTCATATTTTTTAAAGAGAAAAAAATATGTTGATTTGCATCATTCACTAGGATTATTATAAATAATGCAATATATTAATATAATAACAGCTGTTCTTAAGTACTTATTAGATTTATAAATATAAAAGATAAATAGCTTACTAGGCTTTCTCTTCAATTTCCATCATTTTGCTCTCTTACAATGCATCTTCCACTTAGACACTAGACCTAGAGACCTTACAAAAGTATAACTGAGATCATACTACCCATGTGCTTCAATCTCTCAAAATGTTTTTCCATTACATTCCAAATTCATTACTATATTCTACAAGGTCCAAACTG
This sequence comes from Antilocapra americana, assembly GCA_007570785.1. Lineage (NCBI taxonomy): Eukaryota > Metazoa > Chordata > Mammalia > Artiodactyla > Antilocapridae > Antilocapra > Antilocapra americana. The sequence continues at coordinate 4,429,284 of ML662438.1, forward strand.
GGTCCAACCAATCCAATGGTATAGACTCATTTTCCTCTAGGTAAGCCTTCATGGTTTTAAGCCTCTGTGATTAATGGAGGGGTTCAGTATCAAAATTTAACCTTGCCTATACTGCTGACTACGGAGAAGGCAATGGCACCCCACTCCAGTACTCTTGCCTGGAAAATCCCATGGACAAAGGAGCCTGGTAGTATGCAGTCCACGGGGTCGCTAAGAGTCCACCACGACTGAACGAGTTCACTCTCACTTTTCACTTTCACGCATTGGAGAAGGAAATGGCAATCCACTCCAGTGTTCTTTCCTGGAGAATCCCAAGGATGGGGGAGTCTGGTGGGCTGCCGTCTCTGGGGTCGCGCTGAGTTGGACACGACTGAAGTGACTTAGCAACAGCAGTAGCATACTGCTGACTGATACAATACTTATTACTCTTAAATTTAACTATTTTTTTTTAAAAATCTTCACGTTCATTTCTCTCCTGACTAGGATACAAGCTCTTTCAGAGAAAGGACTGTCTATTCACTAGAGTACCCCCTATGCCTGGAACATTGTCTGTCATTTAATAGGTAATCAAGTATTTGTTGACTCTCTAGTTTATTAAGTTGTATTCAAGCATATGGCTTTATCCTGATGCCAAAGTGAGACTTCCTCCTTCCTGACCAAAACCTCAAGCTTTCAGAGCAGGTCCCATGTCCAATAAGGTTCACAGATGAAGAATACAGGCCTGCCTTATGCAGTCTGCCCTATTTAGGACAGAGAAAACTAGTTTCACTCAGAAAGTCAGGTACAGGCGTTTACCTGGGAATATTGACTGAACTGAATAAGGATAGGAATTGGATGAAAAGAATGTGATGCTCTTAGAAAGAGGAAGTAAAGAGGCAGGAAGGAAGAACAGAATGCCTTCTGCACCTCACCTCAAGGAGATAATGAAAGAGAAGTGTGAGGCGTGGCTCTGGCTTTAGAATCACATCGAAGCTACCAACTAGGGAGATAAGTCCCAATGAAGATCAGGCTGTGATTAAATGAATTAGAAGCTTCTCTTCTCTTGAAAAAAAAAAAAAAAAGTAATGTGTTCCCTCCAATACTGCTCTATGAGGAAAGAGAAGAGATGCCTAAACATCTATGGGCCACAGCCAAGCTGTACAGACTGGAAGAGAGAGGATTCACCTCCAACACCAAGGAACTGACTCAAAGCAGGTTTTCTCATGCCAACTGCCTCACTTTGGGGACTATAATGTCAGCAATGGAACTGTAGTCATTATAGACACTGTTGGTGGGGTGGAGTGGCAGGGGGAATGAATGGATCCAAGATGAGAAGGAGGCTTTATGAGTGAATTTAGATATTTCAATCTGCCTTGACTTATCACGGAATAAGACAAATAAATGTAAAAGGAGCGCTTTTATTTAGATTCCATTATAACTCCCCCTTTCTCTTTTGGACAAAATAAAAACCGATGTATAAAACAAAACAAGGAAGTAAGCTCTTTCAGTACACTGAATATGGAAAAAATCCTTGGTAGCACCACCCTCCCCCTTGAAAGTTGACATGCCATTTCAGAGTAAGCTTGCTTTGTTTAAGCTAGATTTGCATCTTAGTAGAAGCTTACAAGCATGTAACCTGTGAGGGGATGGTTGCCATGACAACATTAATGAGCCTGTCCTATGACCAGAGATATTGCAAAGAGAGAATATGTTTGTGTTCCCACTTATTATCATATTGGTCTCTGCTTTCTGGACAGGAAGAGCTGAAAAATCACTCTAACAGAGGGAAATGTTTATTAATGGTTTCATCGTAAGCCATTCAAACTTTGAATAAGTAAGAGGAAAATTTTACAGCAGTAAAAAATAAATGAATAAAGGTCAGCCTAAAAACCATTTAGATAAAAATGTGTTGTGTTTATCATGGGTTATTGCTATGAAATGATGCTGTTTTCTAACAAATAATAATAGTGTTGAATTTATCATTAGTCTAGCTTGGCCTGATATGTAGCCTTGTGCAGTCTTTCTCATTGAAGAGTTTCAAAGCCTTTTGTGTTTGAAAACTAAAACAGTAACCCTTCCCAGGCCCCTAACTTAAACATTAAGTAGTTATTGAGCACCGTATATTTACCACACATTATAGTTCTGTACCATACTAGCTCTTTAAATATAACATAGCTTTTCAGTCTCAGAATAAAAATCACCATGAATTATCCATATTTAATTTGAGAAAAGCCAGACTCAGAGAGTTTGGATAGGTTTCTCCAGACTACACAGTGAGTAAGGAGCACTTTGACTGGATACAAAAAGGCAGCAGTTTTTGATGTGTTACTCCCTCACCATCAACACCCATGTGTTCAGTGATATGTGAGCTTTCTGAAGGTCAAAAGAACAGAAACAGTCCCCACCCTCAGGAGCTTTTAATACAATCAGATGAGATTTATAATTTATTTTGGAAAAAAACTGAGTCTTGAGAACAGAATATATGACCCAGATCTGCCACTAAGTAAATGGATGTTCTTAGGCAGGACATGTATTATTATTGTACTTTAGGTTCCAAAAACTACTACTAATAATATTGGAGTCACTAGTTGTTGCAAACAGCATTATTTTCTTCTTTTTTATGGCTGACTAGTATCATGATATCACTTACATGTAGAAATTAAACAAAGGGTACAGGAACTTCTCTGGTAGTCCAGTGATTAAGAGTCCACGCTCCCAGTGCAGGGAGTGAAGATTCAGTCTCTGGTTTGAGAACTAAGATCCGGCATAGCATATGGTATGGCCAAAACAAAACAAACAAAAAACCCACAATAACAACAACAAAATTTTAGAGAAGGAAATGGCAACCCACTCCAGTACTCTTGCCTGGGAAATCCCGTTGACAGAGAAGCCTGGTGGGCCAAAGTCTATGGGGTCACAAAAAGTCAGACATGACTTAGCAACTAAACAACAACCATAATCAGCTCTAAAACTGTATAAGGAGTATATTCCTAAATCATCAAACAGATCTCTTTGCAGGATATTTGGAGACACACACACACATAAAAATAAAATAAAAAATGTTTTAAAGGTACAAATGAACTTATCTGGAAAACAGAAATAGAGTTACAAATACAGAAAACAATTTTATGGTTACCAGGGGGTAAGAGGGAGAAGGATAAACTGGAAGATTGGCATTGACATATACACACTAATATATATATATATATAATAGATAACTCATAAGGACCTGTTATATAGCACAGGGAACTCTACTCAATACTTCGTAACAGCCTATATGGCAAAAGAATCTAAAAAACAGTGTGTGTGTGTATATATATATACATAACTGAGTCACTTTGCTGTGTACCTGAAACTAACACGATATTATAAATCAAATATTTACTCCAATAAACTTTTTAAATTATTTTAACTTTTCCAGTTACACTGGGGACTTTAGGCTGCCACTAGAAACCACATCCCATAGAGAAATAGAAATATATTTTTGTTCAAAATGAGCATGATGATCAACAAAAACCTACAGTATAGCATACAGAATTCTGTTCAATACTCTGTAATGACATGAATGGGGAAAGATCTTGAAAAAGGATAATGTGTTTATGTGTAACTGAATCACTGTGCCATACATATGAAACTAACACAACATTGTTAATCAACTGTGCTGAATATAAAATAAAAAAAATTAAATAAGCATGATGTTCAAGAGTTCAACTTTAATTTATGGATGGGATGCTTAGCTTGGTGTTTCTCAGGAGTAGCCCTCTGATCTCCTGAAATGCTTGGTAGAAATACCATTTCTTATACCCTCCTCTACCCATATGGAATTGGTACTTTCAAGTGGATAATGTCTGCATTTTCCCAGAACATTTCAGATGATTTCCATGCTCTGTAATATCCACAAGATCACAATTACAAACAGCACTTGATTATAACTGAACTAGGGAAACAGACCTTTTTGTTTGGTCTCCATGTACACAGTATTTTTCAGAGTTCCAGACACCCAATATTTTTAATGCCAGTTTAATTAATAAGAATAGGTAACATTTAGTGCTGGACTACTGTGTGTCATGTACTTTTACTAAGCTCTTTATAGGAATTAACCTACTTGAGATTCATTGCAACCCTATAAATTCTACAGTTATTCCCAATATCAAGATAAGAAAACTGAGGAAAAGAGAGTAACTTGCACAGAGCTCAGTGATTCAGTGTGAGAGCAGAGATATTAATCTAGGATATCATCTCCCTGAGCATCAACTCAATCTCATCAATAGACTGCCTCTTGGAGTAAATATTGAATGAATCTAATTCTGTGGCTTCAAACTAGCTTTACACTACAAAACATGTATCTCTAACACTTACTAAACAGTCTCATCATAATTTTAAAATTATGACATATAGAATATTATGATTGACTGAATTCAAATTAGTAATACCATAGGAGCTTTCTTAAAAGATGGCCACTTAATTAAGGCATTATAGAAAACAATGTTATTCCCTCCATAAACTGAGCCATCATTTATGATACCCTCATTCTTCACTATACCTACATATTAATACTTTTTCCATCATTTTAATGATATGCTTCTCAGAAGTCAATTGTACTTATTTCCAATTTACAGATATAATTGTTACTGTAATTACATAATTTACTAGTATATTTATATAAAATAAAGAAGTATGAATGTGAAAAGAAGCAAGTTAAAGAAACTGCTATTGAGATAAAAGAGTGGGGAGAAATTGTCAAAATTCATAAGATTATAAATTTAAATTGTTTTAATGAGTGTCTTTAGATCCTTGGTCCACATAAAAGAGAGTTAAATGGGAAAACTCAGATGATGCTTAATTAATATCCCATCTAGCTTGGTTCTTTATCAGTAGTTAAGTGAATAGATGTTGTTTATGCATCATACATTTAATAAAAATGCTTAAAATATAGGTTTATTTGTTTAAAATTTTATGCTTTAAACAAATTCAAATGTCTGCCCAAATATCACCTTATCAGTAAAAACTTGACCTGACTACTTCATACAAAGTGGAAACCCCTTCCCTTCACTGGAACTCCCTAAAACCTTTAGTTTGCTTCACTTCAGTCCTTAACTTTTATCAACAAATCACTCTCCATATCCACATTTATTCACTCATGTTGTTTGATTTACAATGTGTATCCTGTGGTAGCAGAATAATACTCCTCAAAGAGGCCCACACACGCTTCTTTGGTGGCTCAGTGGTAAAAAAAATCTGCTTGCCAATGCAGGAAATGTGCAATCTCTAGGTTGGGAAGATTCCCTTGAGAATGAGATGGCAACCCACTCCCATATTCTTGCCTGGAAAATTCCATGGACAAAGGAGTCAGGCAGGCTACAGTCTGTGGGATCACAAAGAGAATTGGACACAACTTAGCAACTAAACAACAACAACAGCAAACAGGCCCGCATCCCAATCCCTGGAAGCTGTGGCTATGTGTTGCCTTACATGGAAAAATGGACTTTGCCACAGCAGAGATGTGCCAATGGAAGAGCAGTCAGAAAGATGCAACACTGCTGGCTTGAAAGATGGAAGCAGGCCATGAGCCAAGGAATGGGAGTAGCCTCTAGATGATGGAAAAGACATGGTAGTGTTTAATAATGGAACACCTAGAAAGGAGTGTGGTCCTGCAGGCAACCTGAGTTTAACCCAGGGACCCCCATGTTACACTTATGACATAGAGCTCATAGGCTAATAACAAGTTATTAGCTAATGAGGCTGTGGTGATTTGTTACAGCAACCACTGAAAACTAATATATGTCTCCTCACAGAGCACAAGCTCAATGAATTGAGCACACAGAAAATATTCAATAAGTATATATGGAAAGGATAAATAATGAATGAATATAATAAACCATGAAGCCACCTCCTTCTAGTCCTGATATCACAAGTGGGCCTCTACTAAAATAACACTAATAATGGTACTATTGATTGTCTTTTGTGTGTCAGTATTTACATGTGTTTATTTTCTCATTGACTCATCACCAGATGTTAGGTATGGTATCTCCATTTTCCACTGGAGCAACCTAAGACTCAGAGGCATTAAGTAACTTGACCAGTCTACTTGGCTAAAAAGTTGAGTCTTCCATTAATATACCATTTACAAGAATAATTAAATATATTTTTTAAAAATCTGTGGTTAGTAAAATAAATATTAATTAAAAACAATCCAACCCAACATATATAAATTGTAGTCTTGTAAGAAGGACTATTTATTTAAACAGTATGTAACAAAGGCATTCATGACCAAGGCCTCAGAATTTGTATAAGTGTATGTGAGTGAAATAACACTTTCTATACTCTAATGATTTGAGTATCTGAAAAGCACACTGATTAGGAGCCCCACCTAATAGGATTCCCTATTAGAACTCCATATGTAAACTAGTGGACCATGCTTGTCCCTCTTTCAGGAGGTCAGCTTACAAACACATAAGCATAACCTTCCGAGACTTCTGCATGTCCTATCAACAGCTACAGGTTGAGTTTCCCTTGCTCCCTGTATAACCCATAACAAGGAGTATTTCACTGTTCCCTGAACCCAGCACTCTTTCATACCCTTGCCTCTGCTGAGAGTGAACAAACCTGGAAATTAAGCCTGGCCTCAGAAACCCAGGTAGCATCCGTGTTGAAACAGCATTAAAAATCACATTAGAAAGACAGAGGGAGTTAGAGAGAAAATCATTTTATTCTCATCCATTGAATGCAGATGTAACTGAAGTAACAGAATTTTCAGTCATACTTGGGTTTATTGTTCAACTCATTTATTTTCCAACCATATGGCTATTGGCAAATTCCTTAATTCCTCAGAGCTTCTGTTTTCTCATCTGTCAAAAGGGTATTTTAATACCTATGATACTGGATAAAATGAATAAACAGGACAAGACCACTGATCTCAAGGATGCCACAGAATTAAAACATACCTGTAAGGATTAAAGTAACCTTGAAATTTGTAAATAATCAAAATAACTCTAAAATGGGGAACTGATTGAATAATTTCAGGTAAATCTCTACACTGGATTGAGAGCAGAACTAGGCCTAGAGCACTTTCCTTTTGGATTTTCCTCTTATATCTTTTTTTTCTGAACTATAAAAATTCAACTTTGCAAATTAAATTTATACTTTAAATTTATAAACATTATCATAGATTTTCTGAGAACTCAGGGATAGAATACACTGTTTCCTCACTCAACAAATATTTAAGTTCCTGCTGTGTATCTGGTCTCTTTTCTAGGTATAAACCAAAATATCAAATATCAAAATATCAAATAGCTACCATCTTGGAGCTAATTCTCCAGGCTGGAGAGACAGACAACAAACACAACAAATAAAAAAAATTATAAAGTATAAGATGTTATAAATAGAGACAGGGAAGGGAAATGGTGAGCAAAAAGATGAGAAAAAATGTTTTTCAGTGCCTTCGCTTCCAAATAAAATGTATCTAAAAATGAAATCTCTCCAAGGCTTTCCATAGAAAATGGTCTTTATGAGTCTAATCTAGAGCTACAGAGCCCCGTATGGTACCACTAGCAACATGTGACCATTTAATGTGAATTTAAATTAACTAACGTTTTTAAAATTCAGTTCCTTACTCCTGACTGTTGTTGTCAAATATCCAATAGCTGTATATATCTAAATGAGTGAAGTCGCTCAATCGTGTCCAACTCTGCAACCCCATGGACTATAGCCTGCCAGGCTCCTCTGTCCATGGGATTTTCCAGGCAAGAATACTAGGGTGAGTTGCCACTTCCTTCTCCAGGGGAAAATTCTTGACCTAGGGATCGAAGCCGAGTCTCCCACACTGCAGGCAGACTCTTTACCATCTGAGCCACCAGGGAAGCCCTGTATGTCTAGTGGCTACCATATTGGACAGCACAGGCTGATAGAAAAATGAAATGTTATCATCATAAAAAATTGTGCTGGACAGTACCAATGTAGAGTTTTCTCTCAAAATCTAGGAAACTAAAACCAGTATGTCCCCTCACATAAAAAGGGTGCTCAATAAGTGTGCTTGAATGTTGAATTAAGCTAGATTCTAAATAGGTAGGAAAGAGAGGGGAGATTCATTTTGAGGAAGTACATATCTCCACTGAAATTTTAGTAATCTATGTATAATTGAAATTTCATGTCAATGGATTTGGTAATAAAACTTTTGAAGATTTCTATTTATAGTGTTTGCAAAATTTCATTGCTGTGGTGATTTTTATAATTTAGACTTTCCATTTCTGAGAAGACAAATTCAAGTCAAGTAAAAATATTTATATATATGCTATCCTTGTACCTTTCTTGACTCTAGAATCCAATACATGTCTTTCTTCAGAAATACCATAGGATATCTGTCGTCCATGTGATCTCAAGCAGGATCTCTGCCCAGATCCTGCTTGCCTTGCCCACCTTACAGTGGTGAAAAATAGGCAAGTGAACATGTAAAAGTGCTTTGAAAGCTTACATATATTTTTAAATTATTATTGTAATTTGGTGGGGCACAATTAAGCTGCCTATAAATCAGTTGTTGGAGGTTGGTATAGCTCAAAATATTAAAAAGTTTTCTCAGGCTAATAATTAACTTACCTGTTCTGTTGCTTATCAAATTGAAACACCTGTCCTTTCTGTTAATGTTTAAATTCATTTGAGAGATGTCATTTATGTTTGTTTGGTTATAATGAAAACACTGAAGCCTGGGTCCACTCTCTTCCCTAGTCACTTGTTCCAACTTCTCCTCTCCTTGTCTCGAAATCATGTTTGTCTTCACCCCTCCACATCTTCAGGAACAACCAAAATTTGAATCAGGAGAGGTAAAAAGTCATTCATATACAAAAGAAAATGTCACTTTTTAATTCATTTTAAATGGAGGATAATTACTTTACACATCATGACGGTTTTTGCCATACATCAACATGAATCAGCCATGGGTGCACATGTGTCCCCCCATCCTGAACACCTCTCCCACCTTCCTTCCCATTCCATCCCTCTGGGTGGTCCCAGACCACAGGCTTTGAGTGCCCTGCTTCATTCATAGAACTTGCACTGGTCATCTATTTTACATATGATAATGTATATGTTTCAATGCTAATCTCTCAAATTGTCCCACTCTCACCTTCTCCCACAGAGTCCAAGAGTCTGTTCTTTACATTTGTGTCTCTTTTGCTGCTTTGCATATAGGATCAGAAAATGTCACATTTTAAAGAATTCATTTGACAAGGAACAGTAGTAAAAACAAAGGGAGACATTTTGCTATTGCCTCCATAACACGCAACCTCAATATTATTATTCTGATGAAGTCATCATCATTATTAGCACAACTAACTTCTTCTATTCAGGTCTAATATTGATATGTCTGGTATATTTGTATTTAAATTTTATTCTTAATCTTGTCCTCTTTATTTTCAAAGCAATTTATAGTCAGCTAGGCATTTTCCCATCTGTTACTTCAAGTGAATCTCTCAGCTACCCCCTGAGATTGGTCAGGCAAGTACTTCTATCTCAAATTTTCCTTAGGCTCAGAGAGGTGAAATGATTTGCTGAAGGTCACAGAGCTGGTATATGGCTGAGCTGGGACTCAAATTTCACTAATGTTATCCAGGTTAACTATCAAAGGACTTTCTGCCTGGAAACATGAATATATGTTTGATTGTCAGTTGCCTTAAACCTTCCAGTGTTAAGTTTTGATTAAGTCTCTATACTTCTGTTAAAAAACTTAGAAAGTTATGGAAGCCATTAACTTTAAAAGATTTTTTTTTAATATTTTGTCTAGATCATCTACTTTCTACGCTAACCATGGATTATAAAATTGCCTATAAATACCAACTAGGAATAAGAAGTTCACAGAGGCCTCCATCAACACAGAGGTAAAAAACCTTCATAGGAATCTGAAATCACATCAGCCACTAATGTAACAGTGTTTTGCTATGAAGATATTTTTCTACTAAGGCTAAAAGGATCAAAATATTGTAGACAAGATAAATTTGCAGGAAATGGAAGTAAGGTCACTCACTGACACTTTGCACAGAAATGCCACGAGCCCCAGCAGGGAAAAAAAAAAAAGGAATTATTCATAAGGTTGACTTTTCAAACACTTTCTTACCGATTTTTGCTGGGAAATAGTCTTTTTCGACTATGGCAGATAGTACCACAAATAAGCTGGCACTGGAGAGGGTTACACTCCAACAAAAATCTTTTTGCCTTCAGTAGACCCACAAAGATGGAATGTGAAAAGTGGGTAGAACTCCTACTTGGTTATGAGAAGAGACAATGCAGTAAAGTGAGTAGAACATGAGATTTAGAGTCAGGAGAAGTAACTCTTAAAATAATTAAAATTTGAGCTGTTTTAATACTTGTACAGGAGCAAGTATAGCTGCACAAAGGAACACATATAAAGCAAAGCATCTGACGTTAGGAAAATGGGTTTGATGGATAAACTCCTAATGAAAAATATCTCCCTTCAAAACTGTGTTCCTCTCTTTTGCTATTCCATCTAAAATTTCCCTTCTCTCAGTTAAGATAAAATAGTCTGTAATCAGAAAGATGAAATAGTTTTGCTCAACAAGTTAGCAGAGATTGGTGTGGTCACCAATATCCCTCCAAAAGAAATCTCTCTTTATTCTTTTGCTACCAACAAAGGTATTTTTCCACGCCTTTAAATGATCAACAGTTTTGTAGATTTTCTTTAGCATGACTGGAGGATATGTCTAAGGCTTTCTCAAGTTCTTATGGAGGTAGGAGTTGCCTGCTAACTGATGTCTTCAGTCTTGTTTATTGCAACAAGGAGACATGGGAAAAACTGCAAAACTAATTGTCAGGTACCTGGGTCTGAGAACTAGTCTTGAAATTAACTACCCCACCCCCCACTATTTTGCTTTCACAGCCAACTGGGCTACTAAGAACAGAAGAAATAAGAGCAAACCTCTTGATCTGCAGGCTTAGCTGACCTCAACCTGAGTGGCTTTTCAAACAGACACAGTGACACCATTGTGATGGGAATTAAATCATGAAACACACAATAGCCGCTTTTCTCACTTTAAAATTTGGGTTACTGCTGTATTCAACCCACACTCAGAATTTCTCCACTCCTCCCACTTTATTCATTTTCTTTCCCTAATTTTGTATGTATCCACCTCCCCCAATAAAATTATAAATTAGTGTTCAGACAGGGAGAACAAAGCTATAATTTATTCTGCTTTGCCTACATACATTTTAGTGATTAACACCACTCACTGAAAACAGTGTTTGCATTAAACATTGATTAAATAAATGAATGAAAGAAATGTTACTGTGGCCTTGGATAACTCAGCCTCTATCTCCATGAATCAGTTTCCCTATATTTTTAAGAAAAACTGTAGGGATTGGTGAGGTGGTAAAATGTAATGATTAAGACTATGGAATTTGGAACAAGGGAGATAAGGGTCAAATGCTACAATCGCAGTACAACCTTGGGCAAGTTACTTGACCCCTCTGAGCTTCAACATTCTCATCTGTAAAATGAGAATAATTCTTGTGCAAATTGTTGTGTTGAATGCAAATATTTATGGACACTGTATGTACAGTGTATATAACATAAAACGTGTGCATGCCTGCTAAGTCACTTAAATCATGTCCCACTCATTGCAACTCCATGGACTGTAGCCTACCAGGCTCCTCTGTCCATGGAATTCTCTGGACAAGAATACTGAGTGGGTTGCCATGCCCTCCCCCAGAGGATCTTCCCAACTCAGGGATTGAATCTGTGTCTCAAGTTTCTTGCATTGGCAAGCCTGAAGCATAGTTGTAGAGATAATAATAATATAATTTAAAAGATTATTTCTATTATATCTCTAAAATACTGTAAGTTCATATGTTTTCTTCAAAGAAATGTTCTATTAATCATTAAGAATAGGAGGAAAATATCACAAAATATCTCCTTTCTGCTTATTGAGTCCCTGTATACTCAGTCATTTTCTGGCCTCGGTAAGAAGAGTGGATGTATGAGAGAAAATGATTTTATTGTGATATCTTTTATCTTAAACTGAGTGTAAGGTATGAAGAGGGAAGTAAGAGACCAAAAAGAGAAAAGCAATGACTTCTAATTAAATACAGTAGTTTAGCGAGAGATACTATTATAGTATCATGATACTATTATAGTAGAAAAAATATTACTGTACAATTAATAAGAAAAAAGTCATTTACTGTATTGAAATTAATGTTCTCTTACATAGTTAGAAATTCTGCCTCAGCTGCATAGGAGAAAGTTTTCTAATAAGAGAGGATATACAAATATACATATACCATGCATTTAAACACCCATATGTGTTAATGGTTGGTCAAACTGATCTGAAGTAAAAATAAACACAGTTGAATGAGAATACAGCCAGTTTGATAGATAAGAATAGAAAACCAAGAATCCAAAAAATTGATTTAATATTAAAACTCTGGACATTGTAAAGTATTTTTAAAGCTAAGCATTGAATATTGGGTGATTTGAGAGCCATCAACACTGGGGCATTTGAATTTGTTACTTGTACATTTTCTACACATCTGATTAAAGTCAGTTTAAGAAAGCCACTAAGTTTTGATCAAATAATTTTAAATGAAAATACTGACTAAGAATACGTTTTTTTTCAATCCCCATTAGGTCCCTTCCAGTTTGCTACATTTTTCACATCATTGCTTCTTAGGAGACTGCTTATTTTGGTCTGTTTTCCATTCATTCACTAAAGATATACTTATTAAAAGTTTCCTTCTTGAGATACTTTATCAGATCTATATATATATACAGAATGTATATTTCACTAGGGAGGAGACATTCAATAATAAGTAAAAAATTAATAGGTAAGGAAGTATACATGTTCCCTGGTAGTTCAGACAGCAAAAACTGTGCCTGTAATGCAGGTGACCCGGGTTCAATCCTTAGGTCAGAAAGATCTCCTGGAGAAGGAACTGACACCCAGTCTAGTACTCTTGCCTGGAGAATTCTATGGACACAGGAGCCTGGTAGGCTACAGCCCATGGGGTTACAAGGGGTTGGACACAACTAAGCAACTAACACACAAGGAAGTATGCAAATAGATAATAAGGTAATTTTACATAGTGATAAGTGCTATAAAAATTGAATCAGTTTTCTTCTAGAAATCTTATAATGTTAGTTTTTACATTTAAACCTTCAATCCATTTTGAGTTAATTTTAGTATATGATGTGAGTTATGTATGGATCAAAGTTCATTTTTATATATGGACCTGTTGGGTGGTTACAAAAGCCCCGCTATAGGATCAGTGGGAAGTTTGGACTTCCATCCCCACACCATAGTAATAAAGCATCCCTCTCTCTCTTCACTGGGTGGGGGTGGAGCAGATTGTCTAAAGAGACCTAGTCAACACTCAGGATTTTTATCACAACCCAGCGGTGAAGTTATCCCCACCGTGCTGTCAAGAGAGGCCACATGGGAATTAGTAACAAGGCATTCCAGACCCTCCAACCCAAAGAGACATCAGTGGAGGCTTAATGGAGAGACAGAACTTCCACCCTACCTTGTAGTCATGAGGAGTCCTCACCTTGAGGTGTGTCAATAGGAACCTGGAATTCTACCACCATCTGAGATCAGTTAAGGAGATTCCCCCTACCCTTTGCTTCTTAAACCAATGTACAACAAAACTACCTAAGATAGAGCCTTAAGTAAGATCCAGAGTCTCATAATATTCAGAGAGGCCAGGTTTCAGTCCAGTCACTAATTATCCCAAGAACTAATAAGACTCTAACTGAATTAAAAAAGATAATACATGCCAACCCTGAAAAGTCAGAGAGGTTAGAATTAACAAATATTTTAAAGCAGTCATGGAAAAAAAAATACTTTAATGAGCAATTATGAATATTATCAGCAAGTAAAAAGTACTCTGTTTATTTTTATTTATTTATTTATTTTTCTTTTCTTTTTTTTCTTTACATTATCGTGTTGGTTTTGCCATACATCGACATGAATCTGCCATGGGTATACATGTGTTCCCCTTCCAGAATCCCACTCCCACCACCCTCCTGATTTCATCCCTGGGTCATCCTAGTGCACCAGCCCTGAGCACCCTGTGTCATGCATCAAACCTGGGCTGGCGATTCATTTCACATATGATCATTTTACTTTCAGTTTAAATACAGAATATATAGAAGAACCAAATCAAATGTTAAAACTGAGTAATACAATGATCAAAAAACTCAGTGGGTGAGTTTAGTAGCAAAATAGAATGACAGAGGAAAAAAAATCAGTGAACTTGAAGATAAAACAATAAATAATCCAATCTGAACAATACAGAGAAAATAAACAGACCTTCAGGGCTTTTGGGGACTATGACAAAATATCTAACATTTGTGTCACAGAAAGAGAAAAGAAAAAGGACTGAAAAAAATACTTGCAAAAGTAATGGCTGAAACATTCCAAATTTGGAAAAAGCCATTAACCTACAGATTTAAGAAAATTCTAACCAGTACAAACTCAAATGAATCATATCAAGACACATCAAAATCAAAATCTGAAAAGCTAAAGATACAGAAAAAGATTGGGAAGCAGCAAGAAAGAAATGAAACTTTACCTATAAGGAAAAAGAAATTTGAATGATGGCAGATCTTTCAACAGAAATAACAGAGGCCAAAAGGAGGTGGCATAGCATTTTTTCAGTAATGAAACATAATACTGTTAAGCCAGAACCCTATATCCAGCAAAAATATAATTTGAGAATGGAGAGGAAATCAAACCATTCTCAAAGTAAGGAAAATTAAGAGAATTTGTTGGCATCAGACCTACCATAGTAGAATGATTAAAGAAATTCTCTAAGCAGAAAGGAAAGTATTAAAGAATAAACCTTGTAACATCAAAAAAGCAGATGAAAATGCAGAATAATAGTAAACAAATACATGGGTAAATACAATAGACTTTCCTCATTTTTTGACTTATTTATATCTGTTCTTTGAAGCAAAACTATAACACTAATGCAGTTCCAAATATATGTAGAGGAATTATTTAAGACAATTATAAAGGATTGACTAAAATTATATAAAAGGAGGCAAGATTCTATACTCAACTCAAACTATTTCAAGGATCACACCAATTGTTCAGTGCTAAGTCATGTCCAGCTCTTTGCAACCTCATGGACTGCAGTATGCCATGCTTCCCTGTCCTTCACTATCTCCTGGAATTTGCTCAAACTCATGTCCATCCAGTCAGTGATGCCATCCAACTATTTCAAGCTCTGTCGCCCCCTTCTCCTCCTGTTCTCAATCTTTCCCAGCTGTCAGGGTCTTTTCCAATGAATCAGCTTTTCCCATTAGGTGGCCAAAGTATTGGAGCATCAGCTTCCACAGTAGTCCTTTCAATAGTCAGGACTGATTTCCTTTAGGATTGACTGGTTTGATTTCCTTGCTCTCCAACAGACTCTAAAGAGGCTTCTCCAGCACCACAATTCGAAACCATCAGTTCTTCAGTGCTAGCCTTCTTTATGGTTCAAATTTCACATCCATAAATGACTAGTGGAAAAACCATAGCTCTGACTACCTAGACCTTTGTTAGCAAAGTGATGTCTCTGCTTTTTAATACGCTGCCTAGGTTTGTCATAGCTTTTCTTCCAAGGAGCAAGCATCTTTTAATTTCATGGTGGCAGTCACTATGTACAGTGATTCTGGAGCCCAAGAAAATGAAATCCACCACTGTTTTCATTTTTGCCCCACCTATTTGCCATGAAGTGATGGGACTGAGTGCCGTGGTCTTGCCTGTGATAAATTATGTGTATATGATACCTAGAGCATCCATTAAAGTTATATAAAGAAATACTCAAAAATACTATAGGCAAATAAAGACAAACTCTAAAAACTGTTCCAAGTAACCCTTAAGAAACAAAGGAAAAGAAAAACAAACAAAAAGGATAAAAAAATAAACAAAAAAAATGGCAAGCTTACTCTCTAAGACATCAATAATTACAATAAATGAAAATAGTCTAAACACAACAACTAAATGACAGAATTAACAGAGTATATTTTCAAACATGAACCAGCTATATACTGTATACTTGTTAGTTTAGACTATTTTCATTTATTGCAATTATTGATGTCTTAGATAGACTTTGGGCTTCCCTTGTAGCTCAGACGGTAAAGCGTCTGCCTACAATGCGGGAGACCTGGGTTCAATCCCTGGGTAGGGAAGATCCCCTGGAGAAGGAAATGGTAACCCACTCCAGTATTCTTGCCTGGAAGATGCCATGGATCAAGGAGCCTGGTGAGCTATAGTCCATGGGGTCTCAAAGAGTCAGACACGACTGAGCAACCTCACTTCACTTCACTTTAGATAGACTTTGGGCTTCCCAGGTGGTGCTGATGGTAAAGAACCTGCTTGCCAATGCTGGAGACATAAGAGACATGGCTTCCATCCCTTCCTGGGTCAGAAAGATCCCCTGGAGAAGAGAATGGCAACCCACTCCAACATTCTTGCCTGGAAAACTCCATGGACAGAAGAGCCTGGTCGGCTACAGTCCATGGGGTCACAAAGAGTCAGACATGACTAGGTGACTTCCATCATCCAACAAAAAAAGAATATACATTATTTTCAAATCACCATAGAACAAATGCCAAGATATGGCATATCTTGGGCAATAAATTAACCCTCAACAAATTTACATGAACTGAAATCATATACCTTTTGCTGACCACAACAGAATCAAATTATAAACTAATAAAAATGGAAAGATAAAATTTCCAAACATTTGAAACCTAAATAAAACAATTCAAAATAATCCATGGGCCAATGAGAAAGTCTCAAGGGAAGTAAAAAAAATACACTGAAAAGTATGAAAATTAAAATACATCAAAATTCATAGAACATAAAACTAGTGTTGAGATTGAAATCTGTGGCATTAAATTCATACATTAAAAAGAAGAGAAAGTCTTAAAGCAATAGTCTAAGCTTTTACCTCAAGAACCTAGAAAAACAAAAATAAAATAAACCTAGAGAAAGCAGAAGGAAAGGATCAATAGAGATAACAGTAGAAATTGAGGGCAATAAAAACAGGAAAAATAGAGAAAAGGAAGATGACAGTAATTATTAGAGAAATATAACAAAACTATAATGAAGTATCACCTTGCACTAGTCAGAACGTTCAGAACCATCAAGAGATATACAAACAATAATTGCCTTAGAGGGTGTGGAGAAAAGGGAACTGTCCTACACTGTAGGTAGGAATGTAAACTAGTAAAGCCACTATGAAGAGCAATATGGAGGTTCCTTAAAAAACTAAAAACATAGCTACTATATGATTCAGCAATCCCACTCCAGGTCTTATACCTGAGGAAAACTGTAATTCAAAAAGATACATGCATTTCAGTGTTCACTGTAGCATTATTTGCAATGCCAGGACATGGAAGCAATCTAAATGTCCATTGATAGGTAAATGGATAAAGAAAATGTGGTACACATACACAATGGAATATTACTCAGCCATAAAACAGAAAAATGCTATTTTCAGCAACATGTATGGACCTAGAGATTGTTATAATTGATGAAGCAAGTCAGATAGAGAAAAACAAATACCATATGATATCACTGATATGTGAAATCTAAAACATAAGATACAAATAAACTTACTTAAAAACAGAAATAGAGTTACATATGAACTTATGGCAACAAGACTATAAGGGGGCACAGAGGGGCATATTGGGAGACTGGGACTGATATATACACAGTGTAATATATAAACTAGATAGCTAATAATAAGGACCTACTGTATAGCACAGGGAACTCTACTCAGCACTTTGCAATGGCCTATATGGGAAAAGAATCTATAGAAGTGTGGATTATACATGTATATGTGTACGTATATATAGGCTTCCTTCACGGCTCAGACAGTAAAGAATCTGCCTCCAGTATAGGAGACCTGGGTTCAGTCCAGTGATCAGGAATATTATCTAGAGTAATAAATGGCTACCTACTCCAGTATTCTTTCCTAGAGCATTCCATGGACAGGGAAGCCTGGTGGGCCACAGTCCATGAGGTCACGAAGTGTTGGACACCATTGAGCAACTAACACTTTTGCTTCAGAGGTATATGTACAACTGATTCACATTGCTGTACATCTGAAACTAACAATACTGTAAATCAACTATACTCCAATAAAAATCTTTTTAAAAGAATATAGATGTAAAAATTAACAAAATATTAGCAAATACTATCTAGCAATGAATAAAAATACTTATAAACTATAATTACCTGGTATTTATTCAAGGAGTTCAAGTCTGATTTAATATTGTAAAATCAATCAATTTAATATGCCATTATGCTTAGTTGCTCAGTCTTTGTGACCCCAGGGATTCTACAAGCAAGAATACTGGGATGGGTTGCCATGCTCTCATTCAGGGGCTCTTCCCTACCCAGGGTTTGTATCCAGGTCTCCCACATTGCAGGCCAATTATTTACCAGCTGAGCTACCATGGAAGCCCAATATATCATATAAAAGGTTGAAGAAAAAGTCATGACCACACCAATTAATGCAGAAGAAGCATTTAACAAAATTCAATACTCATTTATTTCAAAAAAAACTCTCAGAGAAATAAATATAGAAGGAAACTTTTCCAGGTTGATAAAGAACATCTGAAAAAAAAAAAACTTACAGGTAACATTATGTGTGTGTCTGTATGTGTGTATTAGTTGCTCAGTCATGTTCAACTCTTTGAGACCCCATGGACTGTAGCCTGCTAGAATCCTCTGTACATGGAATTTTCCAGGCAATAATACTGGAATGGGTTGTCATGCCCTTCTCCAGGGGATCTACTGGTTCAGGGACTGAACCCAGGTCTCCTGCATTGCAGGAAGATTCTTTACAGTCTGAACCACTAGTGAAGTCTCTATAGCTAACATAGTTAATGGTAAATGACTGGATGTTTTTCCATTAAGAGGGTGAACAAGGCAAGGAAGTCTGCTCTCACTACCCTTATTAAATGCAGTGGCAGGAAATTTAAGTCAATGCATTAAAGCAAGAAAAATAAAATGTATGCCTATCAGAAAGGAAGAATAAAACTGTCCTTATTTGCAAATGACTTGATTACCTGTGTAGAAAATCCAGAGTCTACATAAATACTCCTAGAACTAAAAAAGGAGTTCATCAAGGTTGACCCAATAAAAGAAACCTACAAAATTGTATTCAATTGTATTTCTATGTACTAGCAATGAACATATGGAAACCAAAATTTAAAATACAACATCATTTACAATCACTCAAAAAAAAAAAAAACACTTAGATGGAAATCTAACCAAAAAAATGTACTGGATTTGTTTGCTGAAAATTACAAAATGTTAACGAAAGAAATCAAAGATCTAAATAAATGGAGATACATATTGTGTTCACAGATTGAAAAACTAAAAGAACAAAAATATCAATCCTCCTTCAAACTGATATGCTAATTTAACATGAAAGTGAAAGTTGCTCAGTCATGTCTGACTCTGCCACGTCATGGACTATACAGTCCATGGAATTCTCTAGGCCAGAACTAGAGTGGTAGTCTATTCCTTCTCCAGGGAATCTTCCCGACCCAGGGATGGAACCCAGGTCCTCCCACATTGCAGGCAGTCACTTTGCTGTCGAGCCACCAGGGAAATCCACAAAGAAAGTAGAATAGCTACAATAATTTTGAAAAAGAACAAAATGGAAGGAATCAGTCTACCCAATATCAAAGGTTATTATGTTGCTACAGTAATCAAGACTGTGTTAAACTGATAAGGACACTTCTCAGTGGCTTTAGTTGTGTCCACCTCTGTGGGACCCTATGGACCGTAACCTGTGAGCTCCCCTGTCATGGGATTCTCCAGGCAAGAATACTGGAGCACGTTGTCATGCCCACCTCTAGGGAAACTTCCTGACCCAGGGATTGAACCTGCAGCATCTCCTGCATTTTCTGCATTGCAGGCAATTTCTTTACCATTGGGCCACTCGGGAACATAGACACATAGTTCAATTCAACAAAACACCCAGAAATCAGTTCAATTGACTTGGTGGAAAAGAAATTCAATAGAGAAAAGATAATCTTTTAAGCAAATGGTATTGGAGTAATTGGTTATCTATAGAAAAAAAAAGGGACATCAACATAAGCCTCACACCTCATACAAAATTTAAATCCAAATGTATTACAAAATAAAATGTTAAACATACTTGGAACTTCAGATATCCCTACAGTACTCTGCTGCATGACCTTTCACTGCTAACAATTGCTCATCTTTAAATACTAGCTTAAATATCATTTCTCAGAGGGACTTTAACCAATTCTTTTAAGTGAAAGTTTCTCCCATCCTCCTTGATTTCTATCATAACAGTCTGTTCATCTTACTTAAGTCCTTACCACTTGATTGTTACATAGTTTTATTAAATTATTTACTTATTTACTGTTTGACTCTATCACAAGGCTGTAAGTTTGACACTGAGAAAACCATGTCTATTTTATTCAGGAATGTGCCATAATTATCTAGTAGAATATCAGAAACATGGTAGCTGTTCCAAGAACTAGCTGTAGATAAAATAAATAATCTGTCTTAGAAGGCCAAGGCAACCTTGTGAAACAGTGATGTCTTTTCTAACATCCAGAAATCTCTTGTGGGGAAAGAACTCTAAGGTTTTCAAATGGGCTTGATGCCTAGCTCTTCCACTTAACACTTCAGCTAGCTAGTCTAAATAAGTGACTAGCTAGTTAGCTAGCTAGCTAAACTCTTTGAGCCTCCAAGGGTTGTTACAGGTAGTGAATTAAATCACAAAAAAAGTTTACATAGTAGACACTGGATAAAATATTGCCTCCTTTTTTTTGATGGGTAGACCTCTCTTTGATCTTTAAATTAACATCTAAGCAAATTCTTGAATTCCCTGCATTTATTTGAACTTTATACAGCAGTCTCATAAGCGGACATCTGCGGTTATTTGCAAAGGAGAATTATTAGCTTCAAATCAGAACTAAAAAGGAATGTTTTTCCTTAAATTACATGACACTTTACAGGCACAAGGAAGAGAATTTTAAATGACCCACTTCTCTTTAAATTACACACATTTTTGTCTTCATCACAACGGTTCTTAGTTTCTTTTATCTATCCTGGAAAGAATGATCTAGGTTAGGCAAAGAAAATGCTGTCCAACAAAACCAGATTCCTCCTGCCTCCACTCAAAGAACTTTAGTAGGAGTAAAGTATATGCTTGAAGTCTCTTTATGGCATTTATAGTGATCAATTCTTAGGATTTTATACCATTTAGATGCTTCTGTTCTAAAGAGAATGATAATGGTCTTTGAAACTGACAAAGGGCTCTTAGGAACCATTCCTGATCATTTCAACAGAAGAAACTTTGCTGTTAGTAGACTATAGAAGGACATAATTCTACTTCTTCTCTATCTAGGGCTTAGAGAAGTTTCAGCCATTTTGTAGGTGACTCACAGATATTTCTTGGATGAATACATGAGTGAATAAAAAGTGAGTACTTTTTATTAATAAAAACAGTACTTATTTAATATTATTTTAATAATAATTATTATTTATTATTTTAATAATAAAAACAGTACTTCTGGGTTGCAGAAGTAGATTGTTAATTCAGTAGAAATCCATAATACCATAGAAAAAAGACTTCCAACTTTCTTATTCAGTATTTTATCTACTTTTCCATGTATAACAGATCTCTGTTCTGAGATCTGCTTAAAAATTTCCCAGCTGTGATAAGCCAGTCTGTGTCAGGCCATTTCTTCTGCATCCCGTTCTAATCACTAGTATATATTTTCTTTTGAAAAACTAAAGTCTACCTTTATTTCCATCTATAGGCCCCAGTTTTATTTTTCTCCCCAAAATAGTTTACCAAAAGCTTTAAGGGAGTCATGCCCCTGATATTCTGAAATAAATATAAACTCCTAACAGTCAATAGAAAAAAGAAAAGACTTTAAAAGAAGTTTCTGAATAAAGATATCAGGATTTGCACTCAACGAACCAAAACTAGCAAGTGAAAGGTCTCAGAAAAGTGATGAGAAAACCACCAAGCTTATATGTTAATAAATGTTTTATATTAGAATAGTTTTAGATTGTCAAGAAAATTGTGAAAATAGTACGGAAAGCCCCCAAACCAGTTTCTCTTTAGTATTTTACATTACTATGGTATTTCGATTATAATTATTAAACCAATATTTATATATATTCTCACTAAATAAAATTTATACCTTTTTCCAGCCTTCCTTAGTTTTTTGCTTTTGTTTTTCTACTTAATGTTAGTTTTCTATTTCAGAATTCCATTCAGGATACCACATTAAATTTTCATGTCTCCAAAAGACACTTTTGGCTGTGACACTTTCTTAGCCTTTGCTTGTTTCTGATAACTATGATAGCTTCGAGAAGTATTGATGAGCTTCTTTGTAGAATGTTCTTCAAATGGAATTTGTATGGTGCTTTTCTCATTATTAGAATGAGGTTATGTGTTTGGGGGATTAAGACCACAGAAGTGCCATTTTCATCAAATCAAGAGTACACACTATCAGCATGACTTAGTACTTCATCACCCAGCTGATGTTAAACTTCGTCAACTGCGGGAGTCAATATTTGTTAGGTTTCTTCATTCAAAATTACTCTTTTCTCCCTTTCCATCATAGTAGTTGCAAGAATGTCATAAGCATTGCCCACAGCTAAGTGGAGAGTTATGTCCCACCTCAATGACGGAAGTATCTACATGAATTATCTGGAAATCCTCTGCATGTGGAATGTGTCTCTTCTCCATCATGTATTTATATTGGTATGGACTCAGCAATTTATTTTATACTTTATTGCAATTCAATTATTTTTGTTCCTCACTGCTCAATTGTTTTCAGGTTTGGGCACTGGGAACTCTTTTGGTTGATCCCTTTGACATACTCCAAAGATTAGATTTTTGTAGGGTCTTTGAGCATTTCTTAACTTTCTGGCACAATGAGATGTCCCCAGGTTCATTTTGTGCATACCCTGTCTCAGTACTAGAATTAGTCACTTCTCCAATGAGTTGTTTTTTCTAAGAATGGTACTAAAAACAAAAATCTGGGTCTAGGGGTGCTCATTGTTCCTGGGGTATTGTTGCCTCTACACTTTCTCAGTGCACAAAGAAAAATGTGTGTATAGTAACTAGTATATAATCAACATCTACAAGTTTTTATATTTGTAGCCATCTGTATCAATATTAAGCTAAACATGAGTTTACACTAAAGTTCCAAGTCTAATCCATTATCATATATATCATTCTACTAGCCTCCTGTTAGTGTTTATATTTGAACTCCCTTTCCAACAGTGAAAAGCCTGGCCACCACCATTCACCATTTACTTAATTGTCTTACTCCAAATATAAATGTATAGCTGCTCCAGAATTGTTAACCTGTATTCTTGTCATAAACTACTTTATTAACTGGAATATAGTATATACACACTTCTCCTTTTTCCTTCTATCTTATAAAGACTGGACTCAATCTGAAGTTACTTAGGTCAATTCCTTTCCTCCTTACCTCTTCAGCAGATTGTTTCATAATTTGAAATATAGTTAGACTATTTTCTATTTTGCCACACTCTTCATTTTATCATGGGATCTCCCAACCTCTAAAATGATTTTTAAATGTATATACAATAAGGTTCCTAATGCGCAGTACAGGTCTGTGGGTTTTGACAAATGCATAGTATCATGTATCCATTATAGTAACATACATAAGAGTTTTACACCTTAAAAAATACCCTGTGCTTCACTCATTCAACCCTCCATCCTCCCAGCAAACTCGTAGTAGGCATTGATCTTTTGTACTGTCTTTATAGTTTGTCCTTCCCAGATTATCATATAACTGAAATCACATGTAGCCTTTACAGACTGGTTTCTTTCAGGTAGCAATATGTGCTTAAGATTCATTTGTATCTTATTGTTGCTTATACACTGATTTCTTATCAGGGAATACTTTTCTTTTGTATGAATTACCACAATCTTCTTATCTGTTTATCTATGAAGGACATTTTAGTTGTCTCATGATTCTGATGATTATGGGTAAAACATCTGTAAACATTCATATGCAGATTTCTGTGTGGACATAAGTTTTCAAGTCATTTAGGCAAATGTCTATGGCATACAGTTGCTTAACCTCCATCACATCACAGGACTATGGGTTACTATGTAGGAAACTGCAGAAATTGTCTTTTAAAGTGACTGTGCCATTTTGCATTCCCAGTAGCAATGAATAGAGTTCTTATAACTCTGTATCCTCATTAGCAATTGGTATCGCCAGTTTTATTGATTTTCTCCAACTGAATATGTGCGTCCTCCATCTAAGTTTTAACTCAATAATTTTGCTGCTGTTACAGTAACAGGCTGCTTAGGTAACTGGCATAAACTGGAAAGCCAGAAACCAGTTACTTTTAATACCACTTTGTATTTATTTATTTGTTTTTTTATTGTAACAAATTCAAGAAAGAACATGAGAGGACAACTGTCTATATGAGGAGGGCTAGTATACCTAGATAGTTGAGTACACGGAGCAATAACAAATCCTCAGCATCACATTTGGGAAAAAAAAATTCTTTTTTAATTAGTAGAGGACAGGAAATCAACTTAATTATTTTCCAATAGCAGTCAATTACCTCACAAGTTCTCTACAAATTTGTATTTACATTTTCTATTAGTTACCAATTTGTTAAAATGTGGTTTCCCCCGGTCTATTTCATCTTAATTGTTGAAAATCATCTTATACATTTGAGGAATTTATTCTTCTCAATTAAAAAAATTAAAAATAATTTTCCAAGTTATCTTTCCCCAAAAACTATGCTAGAATTTTTATTAGGATTGCTTTGAATATTTACTGATTAATTTGAAAAAAATTGGTTTTGTATTTATTTACAATGAAAAATCACCCTTTTCATGAACACAGCATGTTTCACCCTTTAATTCTAAGTACTTCAAAGTAACTAACATTTTCTCCATAAATCTTTTATTTATTTATTTTTTACTTTAGGCCCTTGTTGGTTATATATTTTAAATATAGCAGTGTTTATACACTTCGTTAGACATTCCCTGGATAGTTCACCATTTTTGTTGCTTTCATAAATGGTATACTCTCCTTATGTGCGTGCAGTCACTTAGTTGTGTCTGATTCTTTGTGACCCCATGGACTGTAGCCCTCCAGGTTCCTCTGTGCATGGGATTTCCTAAGCAAGAATAATGGAGTAGGTTGCCATTTCCTTCTCCTAGGGACCTTCCCAACCTAGGGATTGAAACTGCATCTCTTGCATTTGCAGGCAGATTATTTACCACTTAAGTCACTTGGGAAGCTAGATTAATCTTCACTTCTTTTACTGATGAATCCCACTGATTTTTATTGTTGATTTTAGATCCAGCCTTTTTTGCTTTGTTTTCTTGGTTTTCACACTTTGATAATTTTTTGTTTTCTATACAAATAATATCTTTTTAAATAAAAAAAATTCTATCTCTTTCTTTCCAATCTTTATATTTCGTGGGTCTTTTTTTTATGTTATTACTTTGGTGAAAACCAGTAGTAGGTTTACCAACTGTCTAAGTTGCTTGTGCCTGAGATTTCTACTTTACCTTTAATACTACAAACTGTACAGTTTAACCACTCAGGTTTCCTGAGATAGAGGAGTTTTCCAGGATGTACTGCTAAATCTGGTAGAGCTCTGGGGAAAGCAGGATAACTTGATGATCTTGCCTATAGAAACTGGTTGAGTGGTGGCATAAAAAATGAGAATCACTGTCTTGTTTCCTATATTAAATGTAATGTGGCTGATGATTTCCATTAAATAGGAAATCCTACTCCTATAGGGTTCTTTTTTTAACAGTCTTTTTTAAGTTAAGGAAATTAATTTCTAGTGTTTGCTTTCTAACTATTTTAAGCATGAATTAATTATTGACATCTACCCAGTTCTCTGTATATACCTGTCAAAATGATGGATTTTGTTCTGGACTGAGTCATTCTGGCATTTTGGGGACAGATGCCATTATATTATAATACAGTTGTTATGCTCTGTTATATTTGCTTAGCTAATATTTTCTTTTGGAAGGTCACACCTATGTTCATTAGTGGAACTGGCCAATAAACTTCACAGTTCATTAACTTGATTAATTTAAAGTTGCTCAAACTTTCCTTTTTAACATTTTTTGAAATAATATATATAAGAAATAAATTATCTCATCCCTGACAGCTTGTTTGAATTCATGTGTAAATTTACCTTGGATTGGAGGATAAGAGAAATTTTGAAAATTCATGTCAGTTACTTTAGTGGTTATTAGTCTATTCTAGTTTTTCCTGCTTTTGTCTTTTTTGCTACTTGAGGGGAAACTTATCTCTTATTGTTACTGATTTTAAAATTTATTCAAGCATTATTTGTAATATATTCTTTTATTGTCAGCTCCATCGAGATATAACTGACATAATGTAAGTTTAAGGTATACAATGAGTTGATTTTATATACTTTCACATTGCTATATAATCGGCACTGCAGTGTTAGTTAATACATCTATCATGTCACAAAACTACCATTTTTTCTGCAGTGAGAATATTTAAGATCTATGCACTTAGAAACTTTTAAGTGTATAGTACAGTATTGGTAACTATAATCACATTGTTGTACATTAAATCCTCAGAATTTGTACTAACCAGAAATTTGTACTCTTTGAACATGCCCAGTTCTCCCACCTCTCAGCCCCTAGTAATCACCATTCTACTCTGTTTCAACAAGTGTGGTGTTTTAGATTCCACATATAAGTGATATCATAAAGTATCTGTCTTAAATATCTACCATATGCATAATTATCTTCAATTTCTCACTCTACATTTTGTTTACTTAAATAGTCTATCATTTTTTCTTATACATCCAGCCATCATTTTACCTATCCGTCCTTTGAAAGAACAAGTTTCAGGAGTTGTGAATCATGTCTAAATTATTTTGATCATATTTTATTCAATTCTATTTTTACCTTTATTATTCTTTTTTTTCTTGATTCTTAGGATTTATTCATCTGCTCTTTACCTCACTTCTTAATTTGAATGCTGAGCTAATTTATTTCAATGGTTCTTTTTCTCTGATAAATGCTTCAGATTCATTCATTTCCTTCTTATCTGTATCTCACAGGTTAGAAGATCTAACCTCACTCACATGCAGTGTTTTCATTGCCATTTAGCCTAAATATTTTGTATTTTTCCTTATTGTTTTCTCTTTTTATTTAATACTATGAATGTTATGTTTAGTATACTGTTTAAATTTCAGGCTTTATTGTTCATTCTCAATTTTCTTAAATTAAGAACATATTTCATGTTCTGAATTATACTGAGCTTTGGAATTTATTAAGGTCCTCTTGTTTAGTGAATTTTGTGAGACCTTATACTTGATAACTTGATTAATTTATAGGTTATACTCGATTAAGCTATAGGTTCAAAGTTACTATCCACCAATGGTTTGAAGATAGTTTATCACTGTCTTCTTGCATCCAGTGTTACTGTTGAAAAGACTGATATCATCACTTACTTTGTAGGTATCTGGGTTTACCTGCCTGAAGCATTTGGAAGCTATTATTATCTTTTATGCCCTCAAAATCATTATGATGGATCTAAGTGTAGCTTTTTCTTATCAATTCTATCAGCACCTAAGGATTTATATCTTCATCCAATTCTAGGAATTTCTTATGATTATTTCTTAATATATATACTTAATATAATATTATTATTTCTTAATATATATAGGATATGCTATAATATTACTTTCTCACCTCCATCTATTCTTTGCTCTCCTTCTGAAAGTCAATTTAGTTAGCCATTGATACATCTACTTCTATCCTCTATCTTAATCTTTCTTGCACTTTTTCCATTATTATTTCCTGACATCTTCCAGGAGAGTTCTTTACCTTTATCATATAGTTCACTTATTTGTTTTTCAGCTATATGAAGTTTATTATTCAAGATATCAATGCAGCAATTTAGTTTAACAATATTATTTTTCAAGAAACAAATTATTTTTCAAGAAAAACAATATAGTTTTTCAAGAAACTCCTGCAGCTGTTTCTTCATAACTATCTGCTCTACTTCATGTTTCCCATATTCTCTGTTATATCTCTGATGGCATAAACTATGTTTACTTTAAATCTTTGCTGTATATGTTCCATTAATTCTACTTCCTCTTTTATGCATATTCTAATTGTGCCTTTCCTTCCACAGATTTGTTCTTCTTACATGTCTCATGATTCTCCATGATCCATTTTTAGTTCTTATTCTCCTAAACTGAGGTATGAAAGGGCCTGCAGTATCTCCTTGGAAGTGATGTGAGATTCCAGGTGCCAGGCTTTAAAATCCAGAGTGGGGACCCTCTAGCACATTAATTATGTGGTAGTTTCCCAACTATTATTCTTTCACATGCATGATAAATCCTTGGAATCTATTCCAGGAGCTAGGAATTGTTTAAA
Organism: Antilocapra americana; assembly: GCA_007570785.1. Lineage (NCBI taxonomy): Eukaryota > Metazoa > Chordata > Mammalia > Artiodactyla > Antilocapridae > Antilocapra > Antilocapra americana. The sequence goes on from ML662438.1 coordinate 4,457,703, forward strand.
AGGGTCTTAGGATATTACTATAAGCTTATTTTGGCTACAAAGACCTACAAATATATGGAGACTAGAAGAGTCTACTTAAAGAATCTTAGGAAATCAGCTATGGTCACCAAATCTATGACAAAGGAGGCAAGAATATACACTGGAGAAAAGACAACCTCTTCAATAAGTGATTCTGGAAAAACTGGACAGCTACATGTAAAATAATAAAAATTAGAATACACCCTAACACTATACACAAAAATAAACTAAAGATGAATTAAAGACCTAGATGTAAGTTTGGACACTACAAAACTCTTAGAGGAAAACATTGATAAAAATTACAGCAAGAAATTTCTTGACCTACCTCTTAGAGTAATGAAAATAAAAGCAAAAATAAATGGGATCTAATTAAACCTAAAGTCTTTTGAAGAAGCAAAGGAAATCATAAACAAAACAAAAAGACAGCCCTCAAAATGGGAGAAAATATTTGAAATGAAATGATTGACAAGGGATTAATCTCCAAAATACACAAAGAGCTCATGCAGTTTGGAATCCAAAAAACAAAAACTCAATCAAAAAATAGGTAAAAGATCTAAATAGACAGTTCTCCAAAGAAGACAGACAGATGGCCAAAAATCACATGAAAAGATGCTTAATATCACCAATGATTACAGAAATACAAATCAAAACTACAATGATATATCACCTCATACTGGTCAGAATAGTCATCATCAAAAAATCTACAAACAAAAAATGCTGGAGAAAGTGTGGTGAAAAGGAAATTCTCCTACATTGTTGGTGGGAATGTAAACTGGTACAGCCACTATAGAAAACAGTATGGAGATTCCTTAAAAAGCTAAAAATAGAGCTACCTTATGACTCAGCAATCCCACACCTGGGCACATATCCAAAAAAAGCATGGTTCAAAAGGACACATATTCCCAATGTTCATTGCACCACTATTTATTAATATAATAGCCAGAACATGGAAGCACTCTAAATGTCCATCAACAGAGGAATGATAAAGAAGATTTAGTACATATATACAATAGAATATTATTTAGCCTTAAAAGAACAAAATAATGCTATTTTCAGCAACATGGATGAACCTGGAGATCATCATTCTGAGTGAAGTGGGTCAGACAGAGAAAGATAGTATCATATGATATTGTTTATATGTGTAATCTTCCCCCCAAAATGTACAGATTAACCTATTTATGAGACAGAAGAAGAGACACAGAATTAGGGAAAAAAATATATATATCGTGACCAGAGGATAGGGTGGTAGGGACAAATTGGGGATTGGATTGACATATTCACACCACTATATATAAAGCAGATAACTCATAAAAACCTACAGTAAAGCATAGGGAACTCTATTCAATGCACTGTAATGGCTTGCATGGGAAAAGAATCTTCAAAAGAAAAGAGTAGATATACGTAAATGCAAAACCAATTCACTTTGCTGTACAATTGAAACTACTACACTACTGTATTAATAAATCAACTGTATCCCAATAAAATTTGTTTAAAATATTGGTTCCACATAAACGTATTTTAGGTTGCTAACACTAGAATGTGGCACTGATGATTCCTCTGAGTATAAAAAGGCTTGTCTTACATATTAAATTTATATATCTTCCTAAATATTCCCCAGAGCCATCCCTAATTTTGAGGAGGAAATAGAGAAACATTTCCCCCTAATCAATCATGGTAGACACTCTAAAATGTGTCTAGCAGGTGAAAACAATAAATCCTATTAGCTGAAACAAAAGTATTGGCTATGATGATCTATAAATATTGGTTACCTGCCATGATACAGCTTTTATAGAAGGAGGAAATGGAAGGATAGTTATGCAATTATCACTATTAGACATCTGACTAGGGCAACTACAGTATTCAATTTCCTGTCAGTAAAGCAATAGTAATATTTGATCCACATATGCCCTCATACTAATAGTAAAATAGCCGCTTTAAAAGGGAGTAAATTTCATGGGGCGTTTATAGCTTAATAGTTAAAGGCCAAGGCATTCTTGTCAGTGGGCTAAAGTTTCAGGGCTGACACTTCACAATTGTATGATCTTGGACAAGTGACTTCACCCTCTTGCATTTATTTCCTTGTAGGTAAAAGAGAATTGACAACAGCCCATAGGGATGTTATGGGAATTTAACAAAGTGCCTACAAAACACATGGCACATGGTGAAAAGTAGCAATGTAGAAGTGTTGGCTGTTCAGTTGTGCCTGACTTTTTGTGTCCCCATGGATTGTTGCCCACCAGGCTCCTCTGTCTATGGAATTCTCTAGGCCAGAGTACTGGAGTGGGTAGCCATATCCTTCTCCAGGGGATATTCTGGACCCTGGGATCAAACCGATGTCTCCTGCACTGAAGGTAGATTCTTTACCATATGAACCACCTTTATTTTTTTTTTTCTTGCATGAACATGAATATCAAGCATAACATATAGACTTTTAAAATATGGTCGGTATTGGCCAAATATTATTAGGGTCTGAGCACTTCAAAGAAACATTTCTTTCCTCTAAGCAATTGAGTAAGTAAACATTTAACTCAGTCAGTAGACAGACTGCAATTTGCAATTCAACATCAATTAAGAGCCCTGAACAGGGAAGAGATGTGATCAAAGTGAATATAAAGATAGGCATGCAATAGTTTGAAAAGCAAAATCTCAATCCACCATGAACTTGGAAGAACAGTTGCCAGCAGGAGCCAGGCAGCACCTTTACAATGTTTACGTTTTCATATGATTTGATATACCACTTAACCTGAAATTTATTTTGTATCCTCAAAACTATAACACTACAGAGAGAAGACAGTTCAGATTTTTTACAATAGATGTAATTCTCATATAATTAGTGGCCAGTTCAAGAAAAGCTTAAGTAAATTACAATGATATTCATCCAGAAAAATAATCAAGGGAAATCAAGAATGGACCAAAGCAGAAATTCACCTTAACAACTCCTGGTTAAGAGTTTCATCCATATTTGAAATTAAAGTTTGATTTATGAAATTAATAATTTTAATATTTAAGTGAGAAAGAGGTAAAAAATGACTGAGGCAGTTGTGTGTGTAGGTGTGTGCATGCATGCACGTGTGGTAGGAAGAATAACAGCCCCCTAAGATGTCCATATCCTAGTTCCCAAATTTGTGAAAATGTTATATTACATGGCAAAATTACGTTGAATGCTTTTATCTGTTTAGTTGCAGATGGAATTAATGTTGCATATCAGCTGTACTAAAAAGGTAAGATTTTTCTGGATTATTCAGGTAGGTAGCAGGAGGCACAGCGACCCAATGCCATATCCTGGCTGGAGAATCCCATGGACAGAGAAGACTGGCGGGCTACAGCCCATAGGGTTGCACACGCTATGTAGTCACAGAAGTTCTGAAGAGTAGAGAACCTTTCCACACTGGGTTGGAAAACTGCTCTTGCTGGCTTTGAAGTTAGAGGAAGAAGCCGCAAGCCAAGGAATGCGGTAGCTTCTAAAAGCTGGGAACTACCCTCAAGTACCAGCCAGCAAAAAACAAGATTTCAGTTGCATCACTGCAAGGAATAAGATTATGCCCACAACTTGAATGAGTAAAGAAACAGGCTGTCCCCCAGAACCTCCAGTAAAACAATCAGGCCAGGCAGCACCTCGACTGCAGTGCAGTGAGATTGGTGATGGAATTCCAACCAATAAACTTTAAGATGATAAATTTCTGTTATTTTAAGCCACTAAGCCCATATATGGTAAACTGTTGTGGCAGCAAAAGAAAACCAGCACTAGAGAAAGACAGATTTTAAGAAGACAACTGCGGAAACAGTGAAACTCAATTTTACTACAAAAAGCTAATAAGTAAAAATGACACAGAATGCTGTGTTCGGGTCCTAGCAAAAACCTCAGAAGGCATGCCCAGATTCCTATTCTTGAAGGCAGGTCCTTCCTTTGCTTGTATATTACCCTTCCATCCCAACTCTGCTCTGCAACACACACAGAGGTGCTAAGCAAGCCCATGAAGACAGAATACTCAAAGAAATGCCGCTCAACTCCATGCTAAATCCTGGCACCAGAACTGTGAACATTAAAAAGGAAGGGCCCCTCAGTTCCAAACAAAGGCACTTCTCTGTCAGGAGTAGAATTCTAAGATCACTTTGAAAGTTTAAAATTGCATGTAATAAAAATTATGCTTGATAAATCCTTAAATTACCCATAAAGCATATTTTAGATTGTTTTGTGTATTTAACTCAACAATGTAACATGTGTATGTGAACGTGTAATGGTTTAATATATATGAGGAATATATATATATATATATATACAAAATATTATTCTACACGGTTTCTTTATTTTTCCAAACACAATTGAATTAAGAGTAAGCTCAGTGCAGCCCCACAGTATACACAAATGTATCATTACATGCATTCATTGACAAAGGACGTATAGTAGTTAGGTAAGTAGTAAGCTATAATCACACATACAAATGTGGATAAAGACAGTCATCCTTGACTTCTGCACTTCTCTTTCAACCTACACATGAAGGGTTGGCAAAGTTTTCCGGTTTTACCTTCATATGAATCCATTTTAACCATCTCCACTGCTGCTTCAGATCATCATCATCTCCCACTCAAATCATTGGGCCAGTCTAGTTAGTGATTTTCCTGTTTCAGTCTTGATGTCTTCAATCTATTCTCAACACAGCTACCAGAGTAACCCTGTTAAAACAGGTTGGATCAAGTCCCGGCAGATGATGCCACTCTAATGGCAGAAAGTGAAGAGAAACTAAAGAGCCTCTTGATGATGGTAAAAATGAAGAGTGAAAAAGCTGGCTTAAAACTCGACATTCAAAAAACAAAGATCATAGCATTCAGTCCCATCACTTCATGGTGAATGGATGGGAGAAAAGTGGAAGTAGCAACAGACTTCATTTTCTTTGGCTCCAAAATCACTGTGATGGTGACAGCAGCCACGAAATTAAAAGCCATTTGCTCCTTGGGCAAAAAGCCATGCCAGATCTAGAGAGTGTATTCAAAAGCAGAGACATCACTTTGCCAGCAAAGGTCCATATAGTCAAAGCTATGATTTTTCCAATAGTCAGGTATGGATGTGAGAGTTAGACCGTAAAGTAGCCTGAATGTTGAAGAATTGATGCTGGAGAAGACTCTTGAGGGTCCCTTGGACAGCAAGGAGATCCAACCAGTCCAGTCCATTCAGAATCAACCCTGAATATTCATTGGAAGGATTGATGCTGAAGCTAAAACCCCAGTACTTTGGCTACCTGGTGTGAAGAGCTAACTCACTGGAAAAGACCTTGATGCTGACAAAGATGAAGGCAAAAGAGGAAGAGAGCAGCAGAGGATGAAATGGTTAGATAGCATCACTAACTCAATGGACATGAGTTTGAGCAAACCCTGAGGCTAGTGTGCCACAGTTCACAGGGTTGCAAACAGTTTGACTTGACTTGACAACAACAACATGGGACTAAGGCAACAGTTCTGGTCCAGGATCGATCTTATTGGCCATATTGTCATTTGCCAGGATGCCCACACTTTCCTTTACTTATTACTGATGACAGAAAATCCATGATTTTGATTATGTGCTTGTTCAAAGTAGTCTCTGAGGTCTGAGTCTTCATTAAGCTTTTTCTGTGGAAGAATTTGCCACCTTCTAATATGTACTACCTACTGCTGATCATCTGCTTTAGTTATTAACAAAAATGGCTTTTGGATCAGTATTCTATTTCAATAATTTTAGTTAGCTACATTATTTCAATCTTTTTTTCCTTCTGACATCATTAATATTAGTATACCTGCTACGGTTACAAGAAGGATGCTTTAATATTTTTTACCAAGTAAAGTTACTTCCTGCTGAAAGTCTAAGTGGAGAATAAATCTACCATTGCACAGAATCCTGAGCAGTGTGATGCTTCCTCTGTAAGATTTGTTACTCTTCCTCCTGGTGCTGAAACAGCTAAGGGACATCACCATTTAAGAAGTTCATTTCCCAATATAATTCCAGTCTTATCTAAACAAGCCTCATTTCACTTTATCCTCCTCTCTTTTTCTTCCCCTTCTTGTTCAGTGTGCCATAAAGACTTCTTGAAGGCACAGAGAAGAAAAGAAAAAGGGGTAAAACAGGAGGAATGGGAAGAAAGAAAGAAGGGAATGAGGGAAGTTGAATACAGCTCTTACTTTGTCTTTCATTATGATAACATTTTCATATAAATAATTCCATCTAATCTTTGTTAAATGGGTATGATTTCCTCCTTTTTACAGAATAAAAAACAGACTGGGATAGGCTGAATGAATTATTCAGAGTTATAATGAGATTAATGGCTCCATAGATGTTTCTACAAGTCTTCTTTTAAAGTAAACTATGTTTCAAATTGTTTTCATTGTGTGTGTTGTTCTGTTGCTGATTTTAGTTTATTTTAGGCAATTATCATATGTGATGAGGTTATGTACATTAAAAAAAATTCTCATTAAATTCCAAGATGAAAATGTGTTAAAATTACCCCCAAAATTGATCTACACAATTAGCTAATTTCTAAGGACAAAAGTATTCACTGTACTGCAGCATAATGAATGTCCCATCTGCAATATCTCAGTTTTAAAAAGTGCATAGTGCTTCTAATATTTTCTTCTTATCTCAAGGTTAAAAGTCATCATCAGAGTCTTCTATTCTGCATGTATTATTAGATGTTTACTACACAGTGCCACCTGTTTAAAGCCATCTCCTGTGGCTAAAGCTAAAACCCAGAAAACAAGACAAGATACCATGGTGCCATTAAAAGGTTGTTCCAGTAAAGCATTTATAGGAATATATTGTCTTGTTTTCTCAGTGTTGTATTTCCAGTGGGAAAAAAAAAACAGTTGTTATAATTTAAGGAAACAAAAATTCCTTCACTGAAAAAGTTGGCTTCCCTGTTGAACTTGTATTTATAATCCAGTAATTGTCAAGGGGAGCAATGAGTAAGAATAGAGAGAAAACTACTTTAGACCAAGAAAATAGACAAGATTCCCTCCCCCATTCCTCCTAAAAGGAGGAAGAGGCAAGGGCAAAGGAATTTTCTAGCATCCAAAGCTAGAAGAATCCTGCACCCCAATCATTGAAAGGATATGTGTTATAACCGCAAAGAACTCAGGCTCTGTACTCAAGTCTGCCTGAATTCCAGCAAAGTTTCTGCCTCTCTATGTTACTAAACACTTCCTGTTTGTTTCTGTTTTGCTTTTTGTTTCCTCATTTGTATAGTGACAGAATTAGTAGTGCCTACTGACAATATAGTTTTGAGCATTAAAAAGACGTACATGTATTGAGTTGACCAAAAAGTTCATTTAGGTTTTCCATAGATGTTATAGTTAATGTAGAACAGCACCTGGCATTTAATAAGCTCAGTAAATGTAGTTGCTGGTTGACGCTATTATTAATTAGCAAAAGTAATTCATCATAACAAAGCAGTGCCATGATTGGGATCTAGAGCCAGACAACTGGGTTCAAATCCTGGTTCCATCACCAACTAGGTGTGTAACCTTGGGAAATGTATAATCTTAAATTCTCTATACTTCAGGTTTCTCATCTGTAACATGAGAATAATACTAATAAGTACTTCATAGGGTATTTATGAATATTAAGTATGTTAATATTTGTAAAGTGCTTAGAATAATGCCTGGAATATAAGTGCTTATTATATCAACAAATAAATAATTCAAACTAGATTCACCTTGCAGCATCCAACAGGAAGTCTGTTCCAACCAACAGATCCAGTTGCCAGTATGCTTAAGACTGTTCCTTGTAGATATACATTCCTTAAGACTCAGAAAAATCTTTTTAAAATTTTCAAAGCAAAGGGTTTTATTTTAACCCTACCTCAACTTTGCTCCAGCTCCAAAGAGCATATATAATTTCCAGAGATGCTCTATCTATTATCAATTCTACTAGCATATCACCAACAATAATTGCAGAAACCAATAACTGTTTATTACAAAAATTAATGAAAAATACCACCCCTACTTGTATTCCTATCCTTCTGGTAAGTTTACTGAGCTGTTTCTTGCCATTTGTTTGTTGGTTTGTTGAATCAGTGGAAGAGATAATTCACTTTTAATTACAGCCTTCTAAACTGCTCTGCCTGGGACAAAGGCTGAGCCCTCATCCCTTGGCTAGTCTGTAAAACAGGGCTGGAGTAAATTGTGGAAGTCAAATCAGAAACAAAGCAAAAGTTAGATGCTGTAGTGAAATATCTGCAGTTTATGAGAATATGGGATAATAACAAAGAATAAAGTACTTTTAGATATCAGACCAAAGATGACAACATTCTGATTAGGTAAATAGTACAGGTGATGATATCATCCTGATGTCAAAAGAAGGAAGGAATGAAAGGAAAGATGCAGGACATTTAGCTAGAAGAAGCACATAATCTGGTTAAAATTTCTTTATAAAGGTGATCTTTCCCAGGGTGACCCCAGGCATGCTTGAATTAATCTCTACACCAGAACATAAGCATATCTGATATGCTTTGACAGAGGCAGTAACTCTCCTTGTTTAGCAGAATTTTTTTTCTTGTTCTGCTTATCCTCAAAAAAGATGATGTGAAAGCACTCACTGCTGCATATATTCCATCTGAGTCCACTACTTTAAATTACATATCTACCATTGATTCAATCCTGTGCCCAAGAGTGTGAGATTAAAACAAAGTCTGATGTGTCCCAAGTATTTTGTCAGCTCATCACTGGATGATATCAATAGCTAGGCCACTGTTGTTAATGTTTTTGTTCAGTCACTGAGTCATGTCTGACTTTTTGTGACCCCATGAACTGTAGCATGCCAGACTTCCCTGTCCTTCACTATCTCCCTGTTTTTTTTTTTTAACCAAAATACATATAATTAACTATGTGAATATGTCAGAATGCATTCCTTAATCTTTCTGAATCTGTGTCTCAATCAACAAAATGAGAAAACTGAATTAAATGGTGTCTAAATGCCCTACTCACTCCAAAGTTCTAGGATACTATTTTCTGTGTTTGATAACAGCATGATTGAAAGCTTCTGAATCATGTTCAGGTACAAGAGGAACAAAAGAGCTTGTTCAATCTGAGCAAATGTAAAGAATTTCTACTAAAGATACTGAAATCCTCATCTCTTTTGCTGTCTCGCATACAGGGTTATCATTACCATCTTTCTAAATTCCATATATATTCATTAGTATACTGTATTGTTGTTTTTCCTTCTGGCTTACTTCACTCTGTATAATAGGCTCCAGTTTTGTCCACCTCAGTAGAACTGATTCATATGTATTCTTTTTAATGGCTGAGTAATATTCCATTGTGTATATGTACCACATGATAATGTAAAGAAAATAAATAAATGAGTTTAAAAACATGTCATAATAAAAAAAATAAAGATACTGAAATCCATACCTGTCTTTTGGTGGTTCATTTCTGATCTCTTCTTGAAAGGTTATCATCTCCTTCAAAACAACAAACAAATGATCCTTCCCCAGGACATGGAATCTGAATTTACCAAGTCTTGAGAGGTTGGTTTCCACAGGTGTGAGGTCACTTAGTGTTTTGTGCCATTCATGACTTCTTGAGCTCCAGTGAGGTGATTCAGTTACCACTCTCCTTTGTGAAACTATACCGTATTATGTGTTAGGCTTTCTTTTCTATCATGAAAATGTTTACAAATATGAGTTGCTTTCAATCCTTGCAAGAAGAAGAATGGGATGGCCAAAAGAGACCATAATCTTTGGGATCAAGCAGACCTGGATTTGAACCCCAGCCTTCTGCTTACTAGCTTTGGCTCCTGGGAAAAATTATTTAACATCGCTGAGATTTAAGTTTTAAATTTGCATAAATAAAACACAGATTTGCCAGAAATTTTTTGAAAGAATATACATGGAGCATATCTAACAGTATCAACAGATGCTCAAAGAATGGCTGTTGGGTTCGTTTGTGATTGTTAAGGGAGACAAACCTGTGCCAAAGTTTGGAGATTAAATTAACCAGGTCAGAATCCACGCAGCTGCCATAACATAGACTTAGAAAGTACACCTGGGAATTCCCTGACATTTCAGTGTTTAGGACTCGGTATTTTCACTGCCTTGGTCTGGGTTCAATCTCTGTTAAGGGAATTAGGATCCCACAAGCTGTGCAGTGTGGCTGAAATGAAAAGAAAAGAAAGTACATATGCCTGATTCTTTTCATTTTCTGTCATCTTCACCCCTCAGTGATCTTTCATTCAATGATTTTATTGGACAACCTTGAATTTTTATTCTGGATCAGTTTTGGAGGGATGCTAGGGGCAGTTTATCATAGAATCTAGCCCTATAAATTTTATTAAACTAAATGAAGATCATGACTTGCTCAAGATGATCTGGTTACTTCGGGGATGGTGTCTTCTTACTCAGCACCCAGTTCTCTTTGCCAAAGTAGTGAAGTGAAAGTCGTTCAGTAGGGTCTGACTCTTTGCAACCCCGTGGGTAGTCCATGGAATTCTCCAGGCAAGAATACTGAAATGGGTAGCCTTTCCCTTCTCCAGGGGATCTTCCCAACCCAGGGATCGAACCCAGGTCTCCCACATTGCATGAGGATTCTTTACCAGCTGAGCCACAAGGGAAAACCTTGCCTAAGTACAGGATAAATATTAGTGACACTTAGTCATATTATTAATGACTTGACCACAATGTTGCCTTTAATAAAAAACTTTTCAACCCTTACACATTATCTCTATTTTGTAACAATTTGCATGTTTCCATTTTAAAGAACATAATAATGATCACTGAACAATGATTTTTTTGAGTTTGAATTATAAACAACCTCCAGAAAAAAATCTAAAAGATGCATCAATTTATAGAGAGATAAGGCCATATTTTTTAAATGTTTTCTAAAGTTGATAACATAAGAATATAGGTCTTTTTTCACAATAACAAATAAATTTCCCAAATGCAGAAGTCTCCCTGAATCTACTGCTCCTCTGTTCAGCTATTCATATTTTTGACCTAAGCAATACAACCTGACTATCAATGAGAATAATTCTTACCAGCTTATTATTAGTCAAAGAAACTGACAGCCAATAATAAGGTATTCCTTCATATGAAAAGCTTTATCAAAGACTGGAGCCAAAGTCTCTTCCAAAGCAGCCAGAACATACACTTTAATAAAGCTATGCACTCACTCTCTTTACAAACTCAGGGGTGTAGCTTTGCATGGCCTATACTTGTCACCACTGCCTTTTGCCTCAGGGTACAGGGAACAAGTCTGCCAAAGACAAATTATAAAATGTAGTCTGGCTGTAGAAAACAATGTCAAAATCAGGGACAAGTGACTATAAAATCTATGGATTTCTTCAAGACCCACTTTTCCTCAAATGGTTATAAAAACTATTGTGAGCTCTTTAGAAACTAAACCTGGTATGAGAAGGCAACACAGATAAGATTAACATTGGCACTAAAAGCAACCCCTAGTATCAAATGTCTTATGATCTGAGGGAAAAGAAGGCAACAGTAGGGTGGAACAAAATTAATACTCCCAGCGTCTTCTTTCCAAGCCAGCTAAACAGGAGTCTGTTTCTCTGCTGAAGTTCTTTCCATCTTTACCTTCTATGGATAATCGTTTTTTGCCAGTGGGGCTCTCTTGGATTTTGTGTTTCAATGATCATGTATGAATGCGATATACTGGGTAAGGACATGCGTATGTAAGCTAAGATTAGATAGGAATTCTTCAAGAATGCTTAGATGAAAAAGAGGGGCAGGGGCAGCTGGGTATGTGAGAGAAATAGATGAAAGAAAGATTAAATGATTCTGAGAGTACCTCCTAGCTTCCTTAGGGGGATTGAAATATGCAATTAGGAATCAGATTTTCTTTGAAAGGTCCTTTGTTGCTAAATCATGCTTCTTTGATCACACTGCCACTCTGAGAAAGAGCTCAATGAGTGTGACACTTAACTAGTTACCCAGAAAATTGGCTAAAGAAGTTTTTCAAGGTAATAAGAAGTGTGTTTAATTTATTGATCAGAAATCTCTGTGATTGGATGCTTTTGGTGTGCTATACTTTTAGAGAAAGACATTGAAATAAGTAAACATAAACGAGAGGAATTCATGCATGACCTCAGGCATTGTTGTTTATAGATACTTTACATCCATAAACTCATCTAATCTTCCCCAAAACCTTAAAATGAAGATACCATTATTTCCATGTTATAAATGAGTTAGCTGAGGCATAGAACCCCAAATTACACAGCTAGTAAATAAAGAGGCAGAATATGAACACAGGCATTCAGTCTCCTGGGCCTGAATCATTCATAATTACTCTGCCTTACTGATTATAGATAAAGATCTTCTTAAGGATTTTATATCTGTCTTGTTATTCAGATTCTAGATATAGAGTCAGGATATTAAGAGGCAGTGAAAGAGCATGAGAGAAAGCAAAGCATTATGTGCATCCTACTTGTTCAGTCATGTCTGACTCTGTGACTCCATAGACTGTAGCCTGCCTGGCTTCTCTGTCCAGTAGGATTTTCCAGGCAAGAACATTGGAGGGGGTTGCCATTTCCTACTCCAGGGAATCTTCCTGAGCCAGGGATCGAACTCCTGTCTCCTGCATCTTCTGCATTGGCAGGTGGATTCTTTACCACTGTGCCACCTGGGATGCCCAATGCACCATGAGAGAAGGTGGGGGATAAAGAGGAAAGGATTTGAGATGAACTTCTGGTTCCCCTTGCTAACTGTGTGATCTCAGTCAAGTCACTCAACTCTGTGTCCAAGTCTCCTTACATTTTACATGGCATTGACAAGAGTACTATTTCAAAAGATTTTTGTCAAAATTAGAAGAATTAATGCCCAGTGCTCCACACTTAGCACAGCCCTTAACATCTCCCACACAGAAGCCAAACATTCTGAGATCGCTTTTGCCACTCTTTCTCCAGCCAAACAACTCTAGCATGTGTAAAAATAATGTTCAAGGTAAAACAATATGTTCAGTGATATGGATCACCCAATATACAAGGCTGTGTGCTGTAACCATGGAGATGGTTTTATATTTTATCTTTGGTAGATATCATTTTCTAAAAGCCTTTCCATGAGGTCTACATTTCTGACTGGTGCTGAAGGCAGCTTTCCTTTTGCTCATTCAATTAATTTCAACAGCTTTTGTTGAGCACTCCACTCCTCTCTATTCTCCTGGTTCAAACTCTCATTGTTTCTAGCTGTTGTTTTTTTTTTTCAGCCTCCTCCTACCTTGTTCCACTGTTTCTTGTCTCCAACTCTCCACCCCAAATTTATGCCACTTTTCTACACTTCTACCAGTGCTAACTTTATGATAAGCACAATCCAACCAGATAGATTCTTCCCTAGAATATTCCAGAAGTTCCTCAAATTTCCCAAGGTAAATTTACATTTCTTAGTTTGTCACACACAAGCCTCTGTGAACTGTCTTTTGCTTTCCTCTCTAAATTCACCTTGAAGCATTCTCCTAATCTGCAGATTCACCTCACTGTGCCTACTATTGACAATTCTACCTTCTTCATCCCTGGCTCTTACCTGTCACATTGCCTCTCTCTGCTTCAGTTGTACAGCTATGTCTTTGCATAATGCTCTTCTTCCTGACACTCCTTCAATACTTCACCAAAGTTCCTATACTTGAACACCTTCTTTTCATCCATCAAGACCCAGCATCAGCACCGGGGACTCTAGGATAACCTTGCTGATGCCTGGTTTCCTAGATATGCCCATATTCCCATGTGCTAAAGTCAATCACTACACTTGAATTGACCTGTGACATTTTTGAGGATAGAAAATGTGTCTTTCATCTCTGTGTCTCCAGGTCAAGCTTGGCACATAGTAGACATTAAATAGAAGACATTCTTCAGTGCTGAATGAATGAACAAGTGGATGAAACTCAACTAAACTCATTCAAAATAGGTACATTCACATGGAAGTACATAAACTAACCCTCATGATGTTCCTCCAAAAGGTAGGAACATAGCATGCGTTTTCTTGCTACAAAGGGAAGAAAAATGGTAAACTATTCTTGTTTACCAAAACATCTATAAGCCAACATCTGACTTATGTCAGTGATTACAATGGTAAAAAGGGTGTTAATCTCACTCATATAAGATTATAGGAGACTGTGAGCAACCAAAACCTGTCTCTGATAGGTAGTTATATTAGAAAAGAATTGATTGGAAAATTTAAAAATTTTCTCTATGAAATTTGAATGTTGACACATTCATTTAAAAAATAATTTGATTTAAAAAATAAATTTATGAATTTATAAGTGCTAATAACTTTATGTACTTTTTTGGACCTTTGATTTTTATTACCTTCCCCCTCCTGCATGTTCACAGTTCTACACAATGCAGGGATCGATATCATGCCAACGGTAGCATATGTGCTGCTAAATCCAACATATGGGAAGAGGTGAAAGAGGAATTTTAAAAATGATCAATTTATCATTCTTAGCATTTTTCAAGATATGAGTCCTGGCACTTCATTTTTCAAGCCTCGCATTAAAAAGCATGCCTACCAAGCTATGTCTGTAAGTGTTAAGGGGACACATCAAGGATTAAATATGGTAGGGTGAATTATTTGCCCAGTTTAATTGAACTCAATTGTGGTGACTTGGGTAAAGAAGAACAGATGAAGCAAAGGAGAGGTAGATGGAAGACAGGCAGCAGTGCTAGGCTGGGGTCTCAGAGTGATGAAGCTAACCCACACAGGACTTCCTCTGTTCTCTCATTAGGTTCACTGCCTATATCCAACAAGTTCAGTCCCTCATGACCACATGTTCCTGGAAACCACTAACCTGGCATCAGGAGACCTGTGCTGCCACTGTCTTTACAATTAGAGGCCTTGTTTGCTGATACACTGTCAAGGATCTTGCTACACCCCATGTTAACTTAATTGAGGGTTTTAATGAAGCAGAAAATTAATCAAAAGGTTGTCAGAGGAATATGTCAAAATCAGTCTTTCCCAATGTCAACATATTGGTTCACGATCCATCCGCTGTTTCTGGCAGCTTCCCTTATGAATACTGCATGGAATAGAAACCTTCATAAAAGGACAAAAAGGAAGTCCATTTTCCTTATCTGTGAAAATGGTAGTGTAAGGTTTATTTCCTTCCAGGCTAATAGTGAGGAATAAGTTACAGTATCTTAAAGAACTGAAGGAGATGGAGGACTTCTAATAAGTGCAATTGGTGCTATTTATCCTCTTTTTCTCCAGAAAGAAAGCCTTTCAGGATACTGAGTCTTACTTTACTCAGAAGGGTCGGGACCTCTTTTCCATGCTGTGTCTTGTACTTACTTGTCAAATTGAACAATTTTGGCTATGGTCTTTCTTTAATAGAGAGGGTATTGTCCAACAGTTTATACAACCCCCATTTTCAGAATTAACAATGAATTTTCACCAATACTTAACATTTTAAGCTTCTTTTAAAAATTTTATACATTCTACCAAGAGTATAGTAGTCTCTCACTTTAGCTTTAGTTTACATTTCCCTAATGACAAACAAGGTTAAGAAGCTTTAAATATGGTTATTTTATACCTGTATACATTTTGTGGTGAAGTGTCTATTTTCTTATTATTGAAATTTTATAATTCTTCATATATTCCAGAAAACAATGTAATTGATGAAATATGGCATTTGCAAATATTTTTTTTCAGTCTGTGGCTTGTTAAGTCATTATTTTAACACTGTTTTATGAGAGTATAGAATTAAATCAAATATAAAGATATTTTGTTTTATGCCACACTTCTGTTGTCTCATCTAAGCAATCGTTTGCTTAATTCAATGTCCAAAGAATTTCCCCTAAGTTTTATTCGACAAGTTAAATGATTTTCAGTTCAGTTCAGTTCAGCCGCTCAGTCATGTCTGATTCATTGTGACCCCATGGACTGCAGCACGCCAGGCTTCCCTGTCCACCACCAACTCCCAGAGCCTATTCACACTCAAACTCATGTCCATTGAGTCGGTGATGACATCCAACCATCTCATCCTCTGTCATATCCTCCTCCTCCTGCCTTCAATCTTTCCCAGCATCAGGGTCTTTTCAAATGAGTCAGCTCTTCACATCAGGTGAACAAAGTATTGGAGTTTCAGCTTCAGCATCAGTCTTCCCAATGAATATTTAGAACTCATTTCCTTTAGGATGGACTGGTTGGATTTCTTTGCTGTCCAAAGGACTCTCAAGAGTCTTCTCCAACACCATAGTTCAAAAGCATCAATTCTTCAGCACTCAGTTTTCTTTTTGGTCCAACTCTCACATCCATATGACTACTGGAAAAACCAGAGCTTTGACTAGCGGACCTTAGTTGGCAAAATAGTGTCTCTGTTTTTGAATATGCTGTCTAGGTTGGCCATAACTTTTCTTCCAAGGAGCAAGTGTCTTTTAATTTCTTGGCTGCAGTCACCATCTACAGTGATTTTGGAGCCCCAAAAATAGTCTATCACTGTTTCCATTGTTTCCCCATCTATTTGCCATGAAGTGATGGGACAGAATGTCATGATCTTAGTTTTCAGCATGTTGAATTTTAAGCCAACTTTTTCACTCTCCTCTTTTACTTTCATCAAGAAGCTCTTTAGGCCTTCTTCGCTTTCTGCCATAAGGCTGGTGCCATTGGCATATCTGATATTATTGAT